>LR138906.1:3321-19823 GCA_900659605.1 Tisbe holothuriae | reverse complement strand
GGTCAGCTTGGCCCGTCAACGTCAGCAGCTTAGCTTGTCTGTCAATGATGCAATCAGAGCTGACCAAAAAGTGTACATAATTTGGATAAATCAATAATACTTCTGCTAATCCCATTATGCCGTTCACGTACAAAGCCTCCTTCACCTCACCCCAAAATCTCCGGATATACCTCATCCAGAACCCACACGTTGCCATAATGAGCCGTCATCCAGAAACCCACTCATTGACGTATGCACGAACCCACTGTGGGCAGCCGGAGTGCCTGCCCGCAGATTTTTGCGTGCACTTGGTCACAGTGTTGCTTCAAGAGGTTGGGGAGGTCAAACATGAGTGTGTGTGTGTTTCCAATATATATATTTCAATTTTATTAACATTTATATACGACTAAAAGGGGTGTCTTACAATATAATTTATATACTGATCACATCCATCTTCCTTGCTCCGTCTAACCAAGACTTGCCTTGTTGTCTTAACAGATTGAAGTTGTTATTTTACAATAAGTAGTACGAGTATATACACTTTTAAATTAAAGCACCTTCTCAAAAGGCAAAGTAAAACATACACTCTTTCTAGGGAAAAATAGGAAACAATACTGTTGCTGGAAATTTTGAATCTCAGTAGCAAAACTATGAAGAAGAACTCATCATGGGGGAAATAATAAAATGGAACTTACACTGTTTATTGTCATAAAAGTAAGCCAACAGAAGCAACTCTTGAAGGCTTGCAATCCACGGACAATGTACACAGTCTCACATAAATCCAAAATTGGTATACACACTTTTAATTCCAGCACTATCTTAAAAGGCAAAGTGAAACATACACTCTTTCTAGGGAAAAATAGGAACCAATACTGTTGCTGGAATGTTTGAATCTTGCTGAAATGAGGAAGCGACAGGCACTCATGATGGCTTCCTAGGAATTCATGCCAAAGAAGCAGATCAAGTATTTGGAGAAGGAACTGGAGGCCTCGAGGGTCTGATGAGTCTTAAGAAGTTTATCACCGAGATGGACTCTGGAGAGACGGAAGTGGTTGAGACTGAGTCAGTGGCGAGAACTGGTCAGGATTGTTTTGAAGCCAAGGACTGTGGAAATTTTCATGATGGTCATGTTATCTATCCAATTGTCCATTTAGGAAGAAAGTACAGGTTTTAAGACATCTTAGTGGGACAGGCCATGTTGCCATCAAGAAGGCAACTGAACAGTCCTGACTCCTGAACAGGCATCTGGAGAAGAGAGGGAGGAAGAAAAGAAGATTAAGAGAAAGAAGGGTGAGCAGGACAGTGAGGTAAAGGCGACAATATGTCTAGTACGTCTGTGGACCTGCTCAGAATGATGCCGACCAGAGTGAAGCCTCGAGCAATGCAAGTCTGGGATTTGAGAAACTCTAACCCTGGCAATAATTATTGTTCAGGGTATATTTTGTCATATGCTATGACATGCTATGATGTACTTATGCATGCAAGTACGTACATAATGTCATTAAAACCAAGGAATTATTTTTTACCATAAAAGTCCATAATATTATATATCGTGCTGCGAAGAAGCCCTTTTGAGCCCTTTTGTATTTTTGCAGCCATGACTTGTACTTGATACAGTTTATGTAAGATTACAGCTTTACTTTTAGAACTGATCAAGAACGTACATGAACGACCATTAGTCCTAAAGTAGGACACAATTAAAGCAAACAGGAACACCGATCAACCAGAATGAGGTTACTTTTTGTTTCTGAGAACCTAAATTGGGACCAAACCCTGGCAACTAACTGTTTAACCACACTACGCATATATTTTTAAAGCGGACTTAGTTCTGAGAGACTAATAATTATTAGTTCCACTCATAGGGACTCAGTAAGGCACAAGGCAAATAAGATATGCATTAAATGGGTTAAAACAGTACATATTTTCATTTGTTGTGTGGCAATGACGTAATACCGGAAACAAACAGGTGTTTAAAAGCGCGCATCATTAAGCACATCGTTACGGAGAAAGTCATCGCATGAAGGGTGGGGGAAAGTCTCGCCGGGTAATGACGAAACAAAGTTAATGCGGAGGCTGTTTTTCTTACAATGGAAAGTGACGTTTTATTTATCTTCCTGCATGGTAGCCTGGTTGGCATGCCTATGCCTAACAAATATTAACCTATGCAACAATTTAATTAGGGTTATGTATTCTTGTCCTTTTAACGAACTCAATTATAAATACCTTGTATGATTGACTACTTTTCTGCATACATTTTATACCAGTTTTCAGCATAGTATACAGTGACAACGTTAAAAATGACAGGTCCATTGACATAAAACTTTTACAATGCTAAATGTCTCAAATTTTGGAATAAAATTAACATTTTCTCTTCTGACTACCTATCACAAATAAGGTTAAGTCAGATCTTAAACATGCACTTTTTGTTCTTCTTGTGCTCCTTTAAGTATTTCTTGAATCTAAACCCGACCCGACAGGTCTCGCACTTGAACTTATCAGAGCCCTTATTGGGAGGCATTGGTTCTTCGTTCGGAGGCGCTCCCTAACTCGTAAAAGGAGGCGCCGCGGGAGCCAAGAACTCATTAGCAGTCACAACGTTGAACTCGTTTGCAGCTGATGGAGTCTCTGGGGTAGAAGAGCCGCCTCCGAAGCCAGAAGGGCCTCCTCCGAAGCCAGAAGAGCCGTTTCCGATGCCAAAGGAACCGCCTCCGACGCTAGAGGGAACTCCTCCAAAGCCAGAATTGCCGCCTACGCTGCCAGAAGAGCCTCCTCCGAAGCCAGAAGAGCCTCCTCCGAAGTTTCTGAGCCCGACAGATAGATCTCCGAGTTTAGCCACACTGGTGCTGGCGGGTAGGATGCCACCAAGGTCCCCTCTAACTGACAAGATGGCATTAGCAGTTGAGGTGGCACTTTGGGTTGGCATGGCCATGGGGACATTATTGACACCAGGCAAGCTAGAGGCAGTATGGGCTGACATGGGCTGGTTGTTGACACTCTGCACTGGCAAGCTGGCACTATGGGCCGCCACGGAGGCCGGAAAGATCTCAATAGTGGTTGTGGGGGCACTGTGGTCTGGCACCCTGTTGATCCCGACACCAGGTCCACTGTGAACAGTCTTCTCAGTAGTAGCCTCCGTAGGCTGTGGCACCGTGAACTCCTGGGTCCAGTCCACCTCCTCTTGCTGCTCCTTGGGCTGCTGGTCCGACAGAGACATGACGGACACGATCTGAATTGAATTGTTCGGATCCTGGCCGGCAAGATCAGCGTCTGGTTCTTCTTCCCCAGTGACGATGAAATCGGGCTCGTCCTCAATCTGAAACAGATATGAGCCTATAGTATTTTTTGCAAAGAGCTTGAGCAAGCAATGCTGCTTTTGGATATGATCGGGGTTCTTGCAATATTGAGTGTTGCCTTACAGCATATTTAGAACGTTTACATACCGACTAAATCGAATTATAACAAATATTATATCACAAATAATATTTTTTTGCCTTTACTCCTACCTGAGGACAATGCTCTTCCCCGTCATGCTGGCAAACCTCATCGATAGAGTAGAACTTGAGCGGGCACTTTGGACACTGGAACCCACGCTGTTGGACGCACTTTTTCTTGTGCAGGCGCCAGATTGCCGGGCGGGACGAGGTGTAATCGAGGCAGAGGGCGCAGCTGAAGCTCGGCTTGTGAGGGTGAAGGCGGCTCATGTGGCGCTCGAGGTGAAGACGCGATCTGGAAAAGAAAGGTCAATTTTTGACACTAAACTTGGAAATACATAAAATAATATTACAGTTCACAGTCTCCTCAATTAATAACATTTTAAGAGCCATTAAATGGTTCTTTTCGACTCCTATATTTAAGCATTCAATCCTTACCTAAATATTCTTAGACAAATATAACACGTATATGAGTACTTTAGATGCTCCCTCTTCACATGCCGAATCATCACACTCCGGAGCCTCGTCTCAAACTGAGTCGCACCGTCGCTCAGCCGAGGACACTCCAGACAGCTGAGCACGCCGCCAGACGGCGCCTTCTCGAAGAAGCTGGACAGCGGGATGTTCTTGAGACGCTCCAACACCTTCAGATTCGACGCGAGGGCGATGTTCTCCTCGATCTGGGCCGTGTCCTCCTCCGAGTTCGGAGGTGCGGGAGCGTAGACCATGTTCGGAGGTGTGGGAGCCTTATCTACCGTAGTAGGAGCTGCCTGAAGTAGGTCTTTTCTTATGGAAAGGAATGACCCGCTTGACGGCTCCACGTTGGTTGGTTGCAACGGCCGGAGCACGCTGCGATCTGACTGGGGCTGCTCGACTTGTTGCTGTCTCACTGGGATCCGTTGTTGAGCCCAATTGAGGAATTCCTCCGCCTTTTGGGGCTGAATATGGGATCCCTGAGGTCGGGCTTGCATTGTTGTTTGCTGTTGAGGATGCGCCTGAGGATTGTGGCCTGGTTGCACTTGCTGCTGCTGAGCCACCGACGCCTGGGTTGGTTGAACGTGTCGCTGTGCTTGCGGTACACGAGCCTCGACCTGAATTCGTTGCTGCTGCTGTTGAACTACTTGTGAATGCTGCTGCTGCATTGATGCTAGGACTTGATGGTGACTTGATACTTCCGGACGCATCTGAGCCATTTGCACTTGCTGTTGTTGCTGATGTGCATGAGGAACGTGAGCTACCGGCGGTTGCAGTTGCTGCACATGCTGAACGTGAGCTACCGGTGGTGTCCGTGTCTGGAGGATGTGCTGAGCCCCTTGCGGCGGCTGCTGCATGTAATGCTGAGACACTTGGGCCGTTGGATACCTGTGTGGCTGAGACACTTGAGGCTGTGCCTGAACCATATGACCCTGCATTATCTGAGCTTGCCGATGCATCCGCTGTTGCAGAGCTGCAAATGGATCTTGCTGAGCATGACTCTGAGCTTGGCTTTGAACACTCTGAAGAAGTTGACTGACTTGCTGCTGAGACAGTGACTGATCTTGGAGGACTTGGTTGACTTGAGGCGGCTGATGCTGCACGACTTGCGGCCGGTAGAAGTGCGTTGCGTTATGGCTGACTGGCACGGAAGACGTGGGCACGTTATGGTGATATAACTGCTGCTGCCCTTGTTGCATCTGACTCCGGTAATACATGGCTTGCGACTGTTGGTGGCTATGCGGGGGATGATACCCTGCCATTGGCCCTTGCTGAGGGTGATGTGCTGCCATTGGCTGCACATACTGACGTTGCAACTGGTGCTGTGGTCGTATCTGCATCTGTTGCTGGTAGTGTTGTTGCTGCTGCTGCTGCTGCTGCTGCTGAGTCCGATGCTGGAGAACCACTTGTGGAACCTGCTGCTGTTGTGGGGGCACCCAGGTGTCGCCTGCCTGAGGCTGTAGAGGTTGAAGTCTGGCTCGAGGGTCCGGTCCAGCTGCTGAGGGAGCCGGAGCAGGGCTGGGAGCAGGAACACCAGTCTGAAATGGAACGAGGAACGTTAAACGCTTTGTTCTCGTGCAGACCACTTCAGCTATACTACTAAAGGCCCTTTTAGGTCCTTTTAAGGCCCTTTCTGCAAGTTTTTGGTATAGATCTAATGCATATCGGTGCTGACCTGTCTGAGCGTCTCCTTCATCGCCTCCCTGCCGCACTGGGACTGGACGTGGTGGGTCAACAGGGCGTTCGGGTTGGAGAACCGCTCGCCGCAGCGGGGGCAGCTAAGCGGAGGAGAAGACATCCTCCGGTCTGGCTGGGCAGATGGTCTTAAGGCATGCCGCTGTTTGGACGGGTCCAAGGGATCAATATTTCTTAAAAGACACTTGTAAAGTCTTATTCTGCAATCTGCCTTGTTTTTCGTTGATATTTAGGACAGAGGACTAGGGATGACATCTTTTTGGGCATGTCAGCCAGATGAGTAACTAAAATAAATGCTCCAAGTTGCAAATAAAGATTAAAGTCAGTAAATTATGCTCCATATCCTTTACCTTGTCTAAAATGACTTCAAGATTCACACATCACACGCAAAATGTGGGTTTTACTTGCTAATAAGTATCTGATTTTCTATTAGCTTCCCCTTCTTTTCTTCGTCCCTAGTTTTGACGTGTTGCGATTCGTTGCGTTTTGTTTTGCAACCTTTTGAAACGTTTTGGCAGAAATTTGGCGGGAGTTTAACGGGGAGACATAAATTTAGTACGGAAGAAGGTACTTCTTCCTTAATCCTTAGTACTATTTCTACATATTTGATTCAGTAACTTACTGTAACTATTACTAACTAATTGTATAACAAGGAATGAATGATTATAGAAGTAATTAGAGCGAATAACTTATATAATCCATTCTAAAGGGGGACGTGGTAGCCGTGGTCGCAAGTCGCTCGATCCTGCGCCCAGATGTCGCAGGTTCGAATCCCCCCAGCGGCATGATGATGAAACATTGCAATCACGGCGTTCTAGTGAATGAACCGAAAGGTAGTGCCCAAAAATATACAATAAGGGATCACTAGAAAATATTTTTAAAAAAAATCCATTCTAAGGTAACCTAACTTGATTGAATATAATATCATTAATATGACCTTGTACCAAGATGACTACATGTATATAACCCTTCCTTTTAATATATGAACTCCATATATAGATATCTTGTCCTATTTATATCCCAATTTGAGTGACACTTCCTAAACCATCTTCTATTCATTCAGATGCAATCTCACTGTTCCAGATCCAATTTTGGATATATGTTATTTATGGTCGTTTAAATACCGCTGAACTATTTTTGAGATGGTCATTTTTGGGGAAACCTTCTCTTGCAACAAATCATTCTGAAGTTCTACTCAGTGCATAAAATAAAGTTTGCGAATGACTCTTTTCAGCAATACCTTTTAAACAAGCTCTTAATATGTAGTATACCACTATGAATCTGTACCATCAATATTTGTTCATTTCTGAACAAAAAATATTTCCTTTCTCCCGAGATTTGTTTCAGAATTCAGATACACGACTCAGTTTCTCTCTCCAGTCTCTCTTTAAGCAGACAAAAACCAAGAAGAGGAAGAAAAAGCCCAAAAACTACAATCGATCGGTCAAGACTCGCAAAAGTCAATGTCGAAAGAACATACGTGAAGCTCAATCTACTCCAGGTGTATCTCTACAAATACTTACTTTTATTATACCAAGTTATGAACAAGAAAACATTATTATAATCATTAATAATTCATTTTTATAGATATACATGCTGTATTTTTTCCATCTCAGTGTATATTATCCAACATAACGCTTTAGCGTTTATGTCATGTTCTGAGAACAATATTTTGTTAGGGTGAAATCTTGACCCTGACTTGTTTAAATGATGTGCGTTGTTCAAGAGTTTTTACATGAAGTGGGGATCGGGAGAGTACTATTTCTAAGATATAATATATCCATTATGTGACAATTTTCGTAGTAGCAACCTTGGGAAAATGGTACTAGAACCAAGTGAGCTAGTTCTGCAGTTTCTTAGGTAAATCCAAGGCCGAATTTTAAATTAAATAGTTACTATAAGATTATAATTTAAGGATATTTTATTACAACTAATTGTGGAATGAAATTGAATTTTTTTTCATGTTAGAATCTAGTCATACTGTGTATAATATGATACAAAGTTACCCTTTGACGTACAAAGAATTGCTGATATATACTGTACTACGTATAATCATGGTCTACACTACGTTCCGTCACGAATGTATCACAAAACCCTTTTTAGCATTCTAACTGATACTTAGGCAATATCATTCATAATCATAAAGTACATGGTATTAGGGCATACTTGAAATAGAAAGGAGAGAGTAAAGTAGTTTCAGAGATGTATTCGCCATGTACTGGAACATGTATGCTACAGCCAATTACCCCCGGCCCTGTAGATATGAAGGTGTCATTGGCTACAGCTGGCCTCTATTGATCAGGATTGTATATTAACGTGGAGTCTAAGTGTTTACATTCTTAAATCACAAAATAATAAAGCTTTAAATCACAAAATAATAAAGCTAACCTAACTTCTAACGGTAATTTTGGATCATCTTTGTTTGTTTCTGTTAAAGGGCTAAAGAAGGAGAAGTTGAGCGATATTTGGAACTCTTTTTAGCTCGATTATGATATCGATGCCTTATTAAACCCGATGCAAAAGAACGGCGCTGCTCTTCTTTAGCCCTTTAGTTTCTGTTTCATACACTACTTATAGTACTTCCCGCCGAGATTCGTTCAAAAGAGACACTGACGTCAGCGTCGCATACCAGTCGCATACCAGTTGTTGGGGTATGCATTTGCATTTCTTGTATTAATTCTTGTATTAATGAAAGTGCGGATTTAAGAAAAGTCAAAAAGTGAGAACTGCACTTTCATTAATATGAGAAATGCCTACATACCGAGACGGCTGGTATACGGCGCATACCGTCAGAGAAACGAATCTCGGCGGGTTATATTTGTCATTCGGCAAACTCTGGCTTCCTTTAAAATATAAACAATGCAATGGCATAAATGCTCATCAATCTAGCTATTTAGTTTTATTCTGTCACAGCTTTTATACTGTATAGTCACCGTCACTGTGCATCTATTAACTTTAACAAATCATAAAATGGCAACCAGTTTTATATTAATGCTTCCGATACGTTAAAACAATGCAATGACGTAATATTTTTAATCAAGCTATTTAGTTTTACTATCATCATTCTGCCACAGCCCATGATTTGAACGAGAAGGACTAGAAAGTGGCATTTAAATACTCGTTTCTTCGGAAAGAACCTTAATTAAGCCTTCTTTAACGAGAGTATCTGTGTCATTTTCACGTCACTGTTTAGAAATGGTCTGTTTAAGCAAACGACTGTAAATAAGACGATGCGCTGTTCTGAGTATTTTACACTGAAATGTCTTATCTGGATGTTCCAACTTGCCTTAACTAAACACATCAAATGTAACCATATAAGACCTATAAGTGCACAATCTCGTAGTGAAATGATTAGCAGGCGAAACTTCCATGCGCGCAAGGGGGCCGGGGTTTGATTCCCGGACCTGGCGTTTGCGATTTTTCAATCTCCAAAAAGGTGCCACAATAAGTCATAAGTGGGAATACTGGCAATCCCAGAAGTAGCTCCTCTTGGACTTGGGCATGCTAATGCAATGAACCTGAAAAGGTAGTGCCTCAATATATAAAAGAGATACATAGCAAAATGTTTAAACACACCCAAACGCGTTCATTTGAATCATTTTACCCCGTTCTATTTTAAGCCTTTTTCCACATCGTTCTCCTTCCTTTCTCCCACCGGCGCTTTGAGCCTTCTCCTCCCGTCTGGTGTAACGAAAGAAAAAGGCCTTCATGGCCTTTGTTCGTATAAAAGGCCACCGTTCTACCCTCACCTACTCGGAGTTTAGTCTCAGGGAAGGACGAGGAAAGAAGAAGAAGAAGAAGAAGAAGTTTTCCAGGCAGGTCACAGAGGAAGAAACAAAAAAGTAACAACTGAAGAGAACACAAAAGTCCATTTGCATCATCAACGCGGATTCCGGAGTCCTTGGTTTTTATTTTCGTTCTGCCTTTCGGGTTTACTAAGGTGAGCATTTTATGATAACTATTCTTGTATTTTACAGAGCCTTGCACTATATTATTTATTTAATATTGTACTTTCTTGCCCTTTTCAACATATTCAGCATCTTCGTGCAATAAATATGCATGCAACATTTATATATAAGATATTAATTTCGTTTTTGTATTAAGGCAAT
This sequence comes from Tisbe holothuriae, assembly GCA_900659605.1. Taxonomy (NCBI): domain Eukaryota; kingdom Metazoa; phylum Arthropoda; class Copepoda; order Harpacticoida; family Tisbidae; genus Tisbe; species Tisbe holothuriae. The sequence goes on along the minus strand of LR138906.1, from coordinate 10,135 downwards.
GTCAAGTTGTTCCTTGCTTCCTTTTATGACATTTGACATAAACATCGCATTGCTTCCATATTAATTAGGGCTATAATTAGTATTCACTGAAAAATTGCACAGCTTTTTGAATATTAATATCACATCTGCCCTTATAACCATGAAAAAACCTTAAGAACTGTAGAATACAAAATCATTCAAAGTATTCCTGCTGCAGATTTTCCTTGTGGGCCACTTTCTCTCCTTTGTCATCTGTTTGTCCTTTCCTACCTTTATCTTGGGATGTTTTTTGCATCCACTCATGACAATGATGTATGAATCTTACTAATGTACGGTTGTAATACTCAGCATTTTCTATATGTTTCCATCTAGAAGGTCCACTTGTGTGTTAAAATGAAATCGTATATGTTTTCATAATGATACATACATGTACGAACTATCATTCTTGGTAAACAATTTCAAACTTTAAACCTCGTAGTATTACTGTAATCCTAGTAAACTGAAATTTACACAGTCCTTTTCCCATGGGAAATATTTCAATCGTTTAATTCGGCATACGTAGCCATGACATTGTAACGGCAGAAGAAGTAATATAATTCCAATTTGGTTCATTTCACGCGGACCTACAATATTGTAATACATCATAATTTTTGTCACAATTTTTACTACAAAGGCTCAATCCACATAATATTTTTTCGCAGAAATATGACCTTTCTTGGGCTTTTTTTCACTTCCTTGTCAGTTTGTTTTCCTTAATCTGTGATTAATACCATTAAAAGCTTTCCGCCCATACTATAAGGCTAAAAATAAGGGGGAAACGCCAGACAGCAATTGGATGAAGGAAAAATTGGGAAATAATAATCGTCTATTGATTTACACTATTTGCATTTCCTTGACGTAATTCCCAAAAAGTGCGGCCTTGAAGGTGGTTAGGGCCTAAACTGCCTATGAAGATAGCTTTTCCCCCATTTTATAATCATTTCACTATACTATTAGTAGTTATTTCAGATTTTTTTACTTTTACACTTAAAAAATATGCTTGCTCTAATTTTTGAACTATCAATGTTGGTTAATATTTTCCTTTTCCTCAAGTAATTTTACGAGTATTTACGTGCTATTTCATATCTATAAATAGTCGAATCAAACAAGCCTCGTCACTAGTAGATGACTGGCCTGCATATATTTACCTTGTATTTACCTAATTCATTGGCCAAGAAGTTTGGTTGAAGAAAGTTTCCTTGAAGAAAAACTTCTTCTATGCACAGAGCTTTTTCTTCATGAGTGTGAATGTACATCATACATTGATATTAAAAGCACACAATGTGCATTAATAGAAACACCAAAGATAGCAAAAATGACAGTTTATGCAGAAAGTACGGGGGTACAAAAACGACACTGTAGCAGATATTGGCACTCGGAAAATAATGGGCTTTATATTGTCTCAAAGGAACTCAAAGGATCGATTTATTGGGGAATAGGTTTATCTTTTTAATTGGAATATAATGTATGAATAGCACAAGATAAAAATGTCATAACATATAATAGAAAAATTGTACTCTTATAAGTTGTAATGTTCGATCCAATAATCATAATGCTTTAATAGCCTTTGTGGGCCTCCAGCAAAGCATATTTTTGACCATTACCTGCACTATTTTCACATGAAGGGTACCTTTTTCTTGAGCGTATGGGAACCCACGTCACAAGGGTAACAAATCCCAATTTCATGTTTCAGAAAATCGCTTTTGCAAAATGATTTCTTAGAATCTCCTCTTGGAAAGGATTCGATTATCTGTAAAGATTTAACTGGCATGCAATAGGCTCAAAATTCATGTTAAACAGCTTCTTAATGTGTGTATAGTTTCCAAGTGGAACGCTTGAGAATGCCTTGGAAAACAAATCCTGTAAAGACAGGAATAGACTTGCAATTTGCCAATTCTCTCTCTCTCTCTCTCTCTCTCCTATCCCCATTCTTTCATATCTCAACAAGGGATTTAACGCTCTTTTTATATATTTCCTTTTCCGAAGATTTTCGGCAGATCCTTCTTTTGACAGATTGATATTTTCTGCTCTGTCTTTTGGAACAAAAAACGTGGATATATGGCCAGTTTTTGGGGGATCTAAAGATTTCATGCTTGCTTCTTGAAGTGTACAGAAATAAATATAAATCTTGACCTTCATGATTTCTATACAATGCGGCTGTCCAAATGATAAGAGTTATCTAGCCAAAATTGTCACTATTCCAAAGAGCCAACAGAGACTTTTAGCAAATGTTTTAAACTCTGTACTAATACTATAAACACGTATAAGAGGTTATGGACTCTTTCGAATGCTTATTTCAAGCTCTTTATAGAATATGAACAAACTGATTTAGCACCTTTTGCTTCTTATCATTTGGACAGCCGAATGCCTACTACTCATATTAAGCCGTTTAACCTTATGTTTTGCAACCAGCTCAATTCTCCAAATTGATTTGTTTTCTTCTTCCTAACATTCATTCTCCCATTAATAGCCGATTGATATTAATAACCTCTTTTGTTCCCCCAATCCTTCTTAAAAAGCACATATAATCGCCTTGTGTCATGAAGCAAAATTGCAATTAATGTGAGGCACTAATAGCTACCTGAGTATGAAAATGTGGCATGCAAACCTCTACAATTAACCTGGATAAATGTTATTGTTTTGTGTTGATGATGAGTTGGGATTTTTAGGAGGATCCTGGATTTATTGAAAATACACAACATATTTGTTAATAAAGTAACTCTGTTTTCAGTAGAAGTTATAGAGTAGAAGAGGTTTCTGCTTAAATACAGGTGATGGCTATGTAGCTATCATATTTATCAGGTCATTGAAGATTATATAGAATATTAATATTTTAGAATAATGATACTTTCTTTAAGACTCATAATATTTTACCAGTATAACTACTTCAATAAGTAACCTGAGGGTAAAATTGTTGTCCAATTTTAAACTATTTTAACCATTCCTCTTTAATTATATTTCCAGTAATGGTTTCCACATGTGGCTCCAGACCATCCTTGAGCTGCAGCAGCAGCAGCACACCAACCATGTTCCACATCTACTCAGCCCTCCTGCTGGCCGCGCTCAGCATATGTAGCCTCGCGGAAGCACAGCTAAGCCATGAAAACTCGGTGAGTTGAGCGGTTCATGATATGTAATTTAGCCAAAGTTTGCAATAAGTTATGATTTTTAGTCATACAGGTTTAAAGTAAATACTGAAATATGTTCATAAATAATTGTATAACATACAAGTGTAGGAAAATCATGTTTGGGGGAATTTTCAAAAGAATTATGCATAATAACTTTACTTTGTAAAAGTATTTAATGTTATGTTTGTTGAATTGGACTCTTTGTAAGCGTCTTTGGCGCCAAAATATACCAGCTTTATAGAATCACCGCATGGTGGAGCCACTGTTCTTGGCCTTAAAGGAGTTTAACCTCTCAAAAACTCAGCCACCAGCAAAAGCTCAGCATCTTGCGTACGACTTGTAGCGGAGGAGGGAAGTCTGGGAACATATATGAGCCAGTGGCTAGGTTTAAAAAAATAATGTCCTTCATTTTGTTGTTGTTTTACCCTGCGTTCATATATGATTATTTTGATAATTTTGAGTAGCTGAGGTTGAGAAGAGGGTTGCATATAATGCAAATTTTGATTATCTAAACTAATTATTTTTTCTAAATTGGCTATTATTACATATTAATTGAAAGTTCCTAAAATAATCATGTGTGGCCTTCTGACGAGAAATTGCCTGTGTTTTTACGAGAAAAGGCAACGTCATAAGTGTGTGCCCCGAAGGAATTATGTTGGTATTGGACTCAGCATTCGTCCCTAGGTCTGTTCTTTCCTTCCCCAGGGATTCCAGATAGCCAAATGGAAGGTCATATTTCGAAATAGGATTATCAATCTCATCACTGTATTGTAAATTATGCAGTAATACAAATATAACAATTATTTATCAGAGTTATGCAGCAAGTTCAGATAAAAATAGTAGGCGTTATATTGCTGAAAATGCAAAAATATATATTAATTTGACCAATTATCTATATAATCTTCTGGCAATCCTGTTTCTATGAAGGCAGGATTTTTCTTTTAATATCAAATCTTCATCTCGTAATTATGCATAAAATTGTTTAGTAATGAGAGGGCAATATTGATATGAAATAAAAGGCAAGGCTCATATCTACAATTACCAAATGAAAAAAAAACTTAGTGAGTGTCTAAGCCCTAATTTATCCGCTACCGACTTATGTACTGTACATTATATTCTTTTCGGGGGCTTTAGGCCAAGAACAGTGGCTCCCTCTTTCATTCAAAGCAGAAAGCTTAGAAATTTTGGCGGGAAAGTCGCGTACAAAGAACCCAATTACGCTTTAGTTTATAACAGAGTATTGGTCTTTTTTCTTTTTGTCCTCTTCTTTTTGTTGCACTTCGTGAACTATTAAACTTTTTTATTTGACCAGGATTTTTATAAAGGCATAAATTTATAAAAATGTATATTTACCATACCGTGGCAAGGCAGAGCCCTCAGAAATGCAACATTGCATTCTGCTTTGTATTTGTAAATTGTATGAATCATTTACTAATTGCACTAAGCAGCCGTTATTTAAATATTGCACTTAACTAGCCTTGAGGGCACTGAAGTAAAATAATATTAAAAATCAAATGAAATTACAATAATAATGCTGCATACCAAACTGCTTGCAGCATACTACTCTTTGCTATGTGCACATAATAATAACGATATATATGACCAGATATGGAACAAAATTACGAATATATACGTTTCATGTGACAAACGTGCAATTATATTAAGCTAGGCTTGTTTAAGCACCCACCAAACACTCATTTTTCTCTCGATATATTGCTGTTTCTAGTTTATGGAGTTGTTTTATGGTTTCTTTAAGGCGCTCTACCCCGGCGGCCTGCCGTCCTCCTCCTCCTCAGCGGCAGCAGCAGCAGCGGCCGCTGATGGCCACCCAGCCCTCGTCAGAAGGAACTTCCTCAGGTTCGGGAAGCGCTCCGTGCCAGTCGATATGATGAGGAACCTCAGGAGTAGTGAGCCGCAGCAGGTTAACGGGCCATTCAGGTAACATGTCTTGAGGATATGCATTATTCTATTTTGATACAATTTAGAGGCACGCTAAAGTAAAAACTGTCGAGCAGTAAATTTACTGTAACAAAGACATTAAATGAATGTATAACAGCTGCTATGAGCTATTTAACTATCAAAAGTTACACCCACATATCTGCCTGGTTACTTATATAGATCTCTCTAAGGTTACACCACTGAGCACTGTACTTGTATTTCCTCATATAAGTTTTTTTCCTTTCTTCAGACGCGACTACCGCGAATTTGTCCGCTTCGGCAAACGCAGCGGGGCCTTTGACGACCTCCTGGAAGCCTCGTCCAGGGCCAAGCGTGTGATGGAGCCCGTGATTGCATCCGACAACCGAATGGTGCTGCCAGAGGACGAGGAGGACAACACGGTGGCCGAGGAGGAGGAGGAGAAGGCGCAGCACAGGGCGGCAGCCATGGCTATGCATCAGCATGAGCAGCAGAAGCGGAGGGATGATTTCCTGAGGTACGTAGAGCAATAACTTGTGGATATCCATTTATGTCTTTGCTAAACTGCTAAAGTCTTTTTGGTATAAACTTGAAGGGAAAGGAAGGGTCAGAAGAGTGTAGTACGAGTATGTCTATGGAGTAAAGGTTTCCTCAAATTAGTACGTGGGTACGAGAACAGTACAAAGTTAATGTCGATGTCTAAATGGTGTTAAGGTTTTCTCAAGCCAATGATGAGGTATACAGTTTTTCAGAAGACAACACGATAATATTTGGTACATTCTCAGCAGCTGCTGTAAATTTACACATTTTAGACCTGTCAGACAGGAGTTTTTTTCTCCTGGCAGCTATTAATCAAAGGTGTCACTGATTTTTGTACTGGAAACACGATACTATTTGGTACCAATCTACAGCAAGCCCCATGCCATCATTTGACTACCAATCTTACTTCTACTGCAAGCCCCATTTGCATGTTAATCAACATGTTGAGACTTTCACCCGTCGTCTGGTCAGAATGCAATCGGATTAACAATTGATGTTTTACGTGCATGTGGAATAAGGAAGGTTGAGGAAAGACGTCATGAACAGCAGCACGTCACTTTGTGACGCCTTCTAAATGAGGGGGAGGGGGAAACAATGTTTATACTTTTATACAATGCTGACCTTGTTGTACAGGGTGCCTTTTAATGACTCAACTTATTCTAGCAAACAACAACAGAGCAACCAGAGGCAATCTAACGTATACTGAGTACTAAAAAGTATTGGCTTCAATTTGGCACATATACTAAATTATATCTCATCTGATGTAATGGACTACCCTGTACATTGCGGAAATTGGTCCCTTTGACGACCTTGCCATGTATTCCATATGTTGTGACATCACACTAAATCCTTCTCGACCGCTAGATCCTATTATACCTGCGGTGCCGTTCAGAACATACAGTACATTTATAGGGAATGTGTAGATTAGGCTGATGATAATAGGGATTTATTAGAAGGTGCATATTGGGATGGTGTAATCTGGTAATAGTAGAGGGACAGGAAATATAAGTTGGAGGGAGGGGAGACGTGGTAGCCGTGATTGCCAGTCGCTTGTCCCTGCAAACCAAGAGGTTGCACCGTTGCAGGTTCGATTCCCCCCAGCGGCCTGATGATGAAAATTGCAATTACGGCATACTGGTGAATGAACCAAAAGGTAGTGCCCAAAAATATACATGTACAATAAGGGACCACCAGTAAAATATTAAAAAAAG
>LR138905.1:4062-23122 GCA_900659605.1 Tisbe holothuriae | reverse complement strand
CATATCCAAATCCGATTTTGCTTCACAAAATGGACTTAGTTTTGGACTAAGAGGGGCTCTTAGTCGAAAAAAAGAGTACGGAAACCGGGGTCTGTTAGTTATCTCTTAAGTAGTTAACTAGTAACTAGTCAAAATTATGAAATGCATTTCCCCGCCAAGAGGAGGAATGCAGAGGAACCGTTCGACGTTTTTTATTGATACTCTTTGAATTTATAAGAGTAAATAGCAGTAAACAGCTTTGAGTTTTTCATAATAGAAAGAGTTTTTCAATGTTTGTAAAAGTTTGTCGTACAATCCGAAATCATGCGTAAAGTTGTGTTGTATAACTCCTAAAGTCTTGGGAAAACTAATTCCAGATTAATATTCATGGCCAGCTTAACTAAAAAGATTCAGTTCATTATACAACTGTTAAGAGTGTTAGTCATCTCAAAGTAGTTACGTAGTAACTAGTCAAAATAAAAAAAAATGCATTTCACTGCGAAGAGCAGGGGAAATCCTTCGACGTCGTTATAGATACTCCTTGAAATTATATGAGTAATTAACAGCAAGCCGCTTTGAGTTTTTCATAATTGAGTTTTTCAATGTGCGTAAAAGTTTGTCGTACGAACCGAAATCATGCGAGATGACTCGACTCATTGTTTGTACATATTATTGTCACAAAATGTCATGATGTCGAATATTGAGGGAACTAGTTCCATATTTGACCCTTTGTGAACTATGAAGATGAGTCAAAATTTCCAATTACAAAATTAAATTTAAGAAAAGTAAGAAAAGCTACATAATAATTATAATTTAAACATAATAAAGGAGTTCAATTACAAGGTTTTAGCCTTGATGAGTGTACTGCAATTTGTCATTAATTGAACCACTAATTGCAATACGTTTATGAACATTAAACAAATATTTAATTCCAAAGATCTAAATACAATTTGACGATGAATAAGCATTAAATACACTTATATTCATACCGTTGGTTCATCCAAAATGAGCAACTCCGGTTCATGCAACAGCGCGACCGCCAGCGACGCCCTCCGCTGCTGCCCGCCCGACATCTGCTGCAGGGCGCGGGTCCGCGACGGAAGGTCGAGGAACTTCATTAAAAAGTCCAAACGCTCCTCGTATTTTGCCTTGGACATGCCAAAGACGCGTCTGAAATGAACATCAAGACAGTTAATTAATACATTTGATTATAAGTATTTAATAAAATATGTATTAGGCTGAAAATGTCAAAATATAAAACTAGCACAAGACTACAGAAGTGATATGGAAGATTGTAATATATTCTTACACTATAATATACAGTTTTGAATTATATAATATGAACTTTGATATGACTGTAACTAGCCAAGATTCCAGAGCATACAACGGTACCTTTCACATGAAATGAAAAATATATCGAAGAAAAGAGGCCTTTGAATCTTCCTCTCGTTAAATATTAAAATGCACCCTGCCAGGATCTTAGTTCGATGCCGATATTACCCCCTGCTTGGATTTAGTTAATTAAAAATGCGACTTGGATTTTTTTGCACTTCTTCCATTTAACAATTTATCATTCAATATTTGCACAAATGCGGGAACAAGAAGAAAAGAAATACCCCCGACATTGAAGAAGTTTTTCTTTGTTAAAACTTTAAATCTTGGCTGAATGCATTACTGACTTACACGTGAAAGTAAAAATCAAGTTACAAATGCAAAATGCAGAAATATAATTATACTAGAAGTTAGATCAAATTTCTTTGGTCTTACTCAAAAGTACTTCTAGTAAGACATAAACTTTATGCCTTTCCCCTCAGCAGGGGAGTTTTCTGTCAAAATAAAAAGTCTTTCTAATATCTTGTTCAACTTAACTTATGGTAATACATATATAATTTAAACTGTACTATTTAGCTTTAAATGAAATTATCGAAGCTCACACAAATGGCCTATAAAAATATCTCAACATTTACGTATTTAACCAAACTACAACGATGTGATATAGAAACCGATGACATTTACTTAAAAGGCAAATGAGAGGGGAAGGCCACAGACTGATAAAATATTCAATAGGAAGTACAGCAGGACGATTAGTAAATACCAAGTGTTGGCTGTATAAAGGGTACAACACATAGAAAGGAGAAAGTTGAATTATTGATTTGGACAGAGAATTTGAGTTTTATTACGAAAAGTTATCAGCACTGGAAAAAGTTCCAAATAGAATTTGGCTTTGCAATAATTTAATACTGCATTTAGGGCCCGATCAAGTAAAGTTACAGCAAGGACGAAATCCGTTTATACTTTACTATTATTTCATGCACCGAAATGCACAGTAAAACATTTAAATTAAAATAGAGTTTCTAGCGCAGAGCACTGCCGACAAGTGTCGCAGCTTAAATTTGAACATTTGTCTTCTACATATAAACCATTCAATCGGACGAAGAACCTTTGCATAAAATTTATAAGAATTTATAATATTGACGCGGGCCCCTCACAGGTGTGGGCGAAACTCAAAACCACTTTTGGAAAGGCTAATTTGTCGGGAGTCCAAATAGAGCTGAGGGGGAAAAACGACGTCGTTATATGCCTTAAGCATGGATGACTGTAGCTTTCTCTGCTACAGTCATCCATGCCTTAAGTTACAAAGAGAGAAGTGAAAAAAATATAATTGCTAAAAGACATGGTTAGGAGAAGCATTTCAGTTTGATAATGGTCAGGCATTACTAAATTACATTTTTAAGTACTAAATTACAAATTACTTTTCCCAGAATATGTAACAAATTACACATTACTGTAATTATTACTTAATAAAATTACTTTCAAATTTGACCAAAATTACATTTACTGAGAGAAAATCCCTAAATTACTTTCCAAATGTAATTTCTAGTAATGCTTGATAATGGTGACATTACAACCCGCCGGTATGATTGATCAAAGAGTGACACTATATTGAATTTACACCAAGGGTAAAATTTAGGCTTAGTGTAGAATGTACACAAGGGAAAAAATACCAAATTAAATTAAAGGGGACTCATTTGGAATTCAATTTCTCAGAATACTTGCTAAAAAATATTTTAAGATTGCATAAATATAATATTTACACATTTTTAAGGTACAAGGATAGCATCAGGCGCAGGGTTGCCAGATGGGGCAAAATTTTGCCCAATCCTTTATTCATTTTCGTCGGAGCCAATACAGCTGAAAGTTTTGAGTCACGTTTTGAGTCACATTGATATTTCCACTTGGGCACACTTTACATAAATATGAACTTAAAGCAAACTATAGAGCATCCATTCCTTAGTGATAAATTTGAATAAAACGCAATTTAACCTGTTTGCAAGGCCATTAAAAGGCTTAAAACCGAAAAGGTTTTGAGTGATTTGTTTACAATAAGCACTCAGCTGAGCATCACTTTGAGTCACATAACAAACTCACTGAGCTACAAACATATATAACTTTAAAATCTGTGGCAGCAAAGGCAAATGGCAGCTTTATGAGCCTCGGCTCAGATAGATACCGGCTTGTTACCGGGTGGGGCTTTATAAGCTGGACTCATATCTAAACTTGCCAGTTATGTGATGTATTTCATTCTTTGCAAATAATGTTGTACATTAAAAAGTAAGTTCAAGCTCAACCACCCTGTATTCGGCAATGCTGTTATAATAGTATAGTGTCCCAATCTTTATGATATCGAGTATTATATTGCAGCAAAAGGCCTCTTGGAACGAGAAGAAGAAGGAGGAAAAAGTGCTGACAATAGATGAAGAAAAGCGGAAAAGAAGAGAGAATATAACTCCGCTTGCTGTTGTTGTTTTGTCATGTCCTTCAATTGTCTTGGGCGTGTGCAGACTGGCGTGGAATAAACGAAGATGTGACAGGGATGCCGATCACTCTTAGATTATCCTCGCTCATTGGTCTTTGAACTGTTGTATTGTACTCTCAAATTGTACATTCTGGCAACCCTGATGCCCACTGTACGAGGAGACACATTGATGGTATCGTTTGATATGTGCCACCGTAACGAACCCACATGAGATGATGCTATCGACATGATAAGTTCCCTTTTATTGCGCAAAAAGAAGTGCTCTCGTTGTAAACGCGACTACGGCGCGCGCGGTCAGTGGCCGCGAGTATGAGGTTGCATAACTTGGAGGGGGAAGGCCGGATATGTACAGTTAAAAACTGGGCAAAAAGAGGGTTGAATTTTGTGAGTAGGGCAGTCCTTGAGAATGATTTAAATGTAGATCCGGAATAATCTCCAGTTGGATATTCGCACCTGCTTTGAACGTGATTTTAGACTCAGTTTTATGCATAATAACGTGCTTTTTGAGCAGGTAAAATGTCACGAGAGCGAGGGGGGTCGACGACCAACATGAGTAGGCCACACAATAGAAGGAGGAGGAGGAGGACAGTTATATGGAGCAGATATTTGTCCTCCTCCAGCGAGTTGTGTGTGCTCATCACAAGTATGTGCAAAAAAGATAACGACAAAAGGAGAACAAAGCTAAATTATCGGGTACACCGAAGGTGGAGTCAATTTTAGACTCACTGCCATGCATGCATAGAGATTTGTTGAACAAACACAGCGGGGTAATTTGCGTTTCAAACTTCTTTGTGTGTGGCAAAAGTGAGTCCTTGCTCTCAAGTGTCGTTTATCAAAATGTGATCCTGATGAAGTTCCCTCTTGTCCTTTAAAACCTAATGATGGACGTCGTTGGTAAATAATGATGATGCTACAGACAAAACCCCTTTTATCTCAGCCATTGATGTATGGAAGGATTCGTGTACTACGTCATTGGCTCTCGGCCAAAATGATACAAACCAGCGTCTGATGATGCAATAGACCGAGAAATGAAACACAAATTCTATGTACATATAATTAGTTATGGCTTTTGGAGAACCATCATTAACGATATGAAAGGGTTGCGTACAAAATAAAAGGCCTTCTTCTGTTTGATGCACAATTGTTACAAATGCTAAAAGTGGTCAGAATTGTAAAGCAATTCTCGGAGAAAGTTTCCCATTTGGGGAAGGAGGGAAGCAAATAACGCTCTTTTGAAATGGGCAGTTAGCATAATAATAATTCTTTCAAAATTTGAGCTGCCCATTTTCACGCATTTTTCCCCTCTCCACGGAATTATTATTATTGCTCAAAAACGATCGATGCATTTTCTTTACCTTTAATGCCAGCATAAAAGAGCCAATTAGAGTCCTTTATAGATGGGAAGAAGAAAGTTTATTTTCCTTATCTCCTTGCATTTTTGGCAGCATTTCAAAACGCTTTATTTAATATACGGCGACGCATTTCTATTATGTAATAAAATATACGCCTAAATGCGTAATATAACTCGGCCTCATGCCCAATTTTATATCCCCGTGATTATCCGCAGCTGACGATAAAAGACTGCATTGGCAAAAATGGGTTCAATCTAAAGTATAAAAAGAGCAATTTTAACCTCAAGATTGACTCAATCTTCAATCTTCACTGCACTCTCTATAAATCCATTTAACCTTTTCAAGAAGAACTCAAGTTGCCCTTTTTGTGAAGAAAGCAGAAAATCTGATGAAAGTTCCAATTCGATTTGGTCCGGGATAAACGATCTCAGTTACTCCAGTTTGAAGTCATAAAAGCTGTTTTATTATTTGTTTTGTACACCTCCTCATGTTTACTGGTCATAATAAGGATAATAAACGAGAATTGCAGAACGGTCGCTCTTTCAACTCCTTTTACGACGGTTCAACATGGCAAACAAATGTGGATATAATACCGACACCAGATCGATTCAAAGTTCAAACAACTGGCCAATTGCTCGGTTTTTTCTTCTTCTGCAAATTACTTGTCATTCAAAAAGCTCGACTGTAGCTGTAGATATTGAACTTCCGGTAGCAACGCACAAAAACAAACTTTTTTCATTTATTATTTCAACAAGCGGGTGGTGAAAATGCACATGGAAAAACTATTCAATTTATTTAAGCCCTTTTCCGCCGGGTCATGAATTCATTGTTTGCGCCAACAGGGCTCACGATGTTTGTTATTTATACAGCATTTTAACGCATTTTGTTACTACAACCATTCGTTTTATTTGTCCAAAATGGCAGCCCTGCCCTGTGACCGACTTTGTAACCCCGCCATTGTATGTCAAGTGGAGCATGCAACGGTGGTGAAAATAAAGGCAGGGCTGCCGAAAATGTCATTAAACAAAGGATAATTACCACTCTGTGCAGCACATATTGGCAACGCTTGTGGAAAGTGTATTTGCTTCTCGTGTGGTATCCGGTCCTATTATCATCAGACCAGTTTCAACACTCCCAAAACTCCCATTTTATCCATCTTTTACGTAATCTTTGATCAGGATGTGGTTTTGAGTAGAACCCGTCTGCTGACCAGATGCCTTGTTGCCAAATGCGATCCTCTCTTTATTTGACCCCCGCAGGCGAAATAAAGAAGGAGCTTAAAAGATTGCAGATTTTGGCGCGCAAATGGTCTTGAAACAGGAATGTATTTTTACATCACTGATGTCATAAATATGCCTTTGTATCGAAGCACCCACGTCTGGCCACAAGGAACTCTGATAGGGATGCCAATTAGTCGTTTTATCCAAGTGCATTTAAAGTTGTTGCGTATATTATGCACTCCTACTTGCATTTTTATCCAAACCTGTTTTAGTGCACGCAAAAAATCCTTTTTATGCTTGAACGAACGCCAAAATGAATGAGGCTGATTGCATATTATTACTTTAAAGTCTTCCACGTACGTCATTATGAGAGACTGGATGATTAAAAAGAGGCATTTAATCCACATGACAATGGCTAGGCATAGTTCCGGTTACATTGAAGAATATGTTTAACAGATGGTAATAAAAGGCTTCAAAAATCCTTTCCCTTTTATCTTGGCGTTGAAAAGATGAGGAAACTGAATCTTGTTTTCTCTCTCTTGCAACTTTTTTGGAACATAAAATTCGAGTTGTTTTTCTGCAGTCGCTGGAGCGTGCATCTCTCTTTTCTCTCTACATCACGGCAGAGAAAAAGTAATAACTACACAAAGTCGAGTATAGCACATATAAACAACTACAAGCGACTCCCTTTTTGTTACATCATACTGTTTCTAACGAGGAAATATTTAAAACTTGATTTTGGCATTTGCTGCTATATCGAATAAACTTTTGATCCTGTCGCACGTTATTCAACAACAATCGTAAAAAGCTCGTGCCAAAAACGTGTTGTCAATGGTACAATTATATCACAAAAATGCGCGTGTGTCTCCATGAATTACTTCGAACAAACAACATTTATCCTCTTTTTCCTTCTTTAGTTGCATGAATGCTTCTTCCATGTTCCACAGATATCGATTTCTGGCTTTAAGTTGTCACTGACGATTTGATGAGCTTATTGTCGAGTAGAAGAGGGCGGGAAGGGAGAAAAATGAAAAATATAAAGCGTATTCTGAGGCCAATGAACGAGAGTCGACAACAATGGTATTGTCGAAAATGTCGATAACCTCTAGCAGAGTTTTATATCCTTTCTATGCGAGATGATTTCCACCGCATCTATTTATGGCTGTAACGCCTTTTCCCAATCACGATTTTCATCTTCGCATCATCATGCGCTAAAATATATTTTCGCCGTTTTCACACATGATACATTAGCAGCAGACCAGAGACACCTTGAAAATGTCTGCAGAAGACTCCGTTTTCGACCATCTGCACGGGAGCTATTTTGACATAAACAAGACGATGAGGAGGGTGAATGTTATTAGAAGCGAAGGAGAGAAGAAGAAGAAACCCCATTAGGGCTAATCAGTGCGGAGTAGTCGTAGGAGAAAATACTTTTGTGTATTTCCTGCCAGTCGCTTGTCATATGTTGGAAGATATCGAGTTTCACCTCCTCAGCAGTCATTTTCCGCTCAATATTTTGTCTCTCTTGGATTATTATACTTTGGAGACGGAAACTGATACATGTGAATGAATGACGAATTCTCTCTCTCTCAACAAATCGATTATTCCCATGAAAACAATAAACAAAGACTCACATGTGAAATGTACTTTTTCTTTAGGGCGTTGCAATTATATAGATATGAGAGTGTGTGCATGCAGATATTATTCAAAACTTCCACCCAGTGTGAGAAAGAGTGTGTGTTTAAACTTCGTGATTTTCGCTCTTGTTTTGCTCAGCTCTCACTTGATCTAAACATCGTTCGGGTCACGTCCGGAAATTCCTCTTTCACGACAACGTTAACGTGACTGAGATGAGCATTCGAGGTCCTCCTTAAAGGCGTCTAGACATCTGTTTATAAGCTTGTTGGCACTGATGAAATTGAGGGCAAAATAGACAAAAAGTGATTCCATTATCGATATATGGAAACTTTGTATTATTAGGGAATCAATCTTTTAAGGAAAAGTTTGTAAACTGGGGTAAGTCACGAATGATCGAAAAGTACGCTTTTAAAACGTCTTTAAGAGCAGATGTGATGCAAAAAAGAGCTGAATTCGATGCAAGGACGAGGAAAACATTAAAACATGTGGGTAGCGGGGATTTGACAATGACGAAGCTTTTAAAAACTATATTGTAGCAAGACCGCAAGTTTTTTATTTCTATTTTCACGAATCATTTTCTTCGGTCAGTTGGCGGTCGGGTAATTTCATAAACGGTCTTAAATGGTGACTAATAATGTATTATGACCCGTTCTTTACACATGTTGTGGGGTTGTATTGTCCATTATTGACTTTTTGTGGGGTAGAAAACTCCCTTTTCTTAAAACGTTCGCACCTGCCCTGACTAGGGACGACTTTTAACAGTTTATAAACCGATAATTAGATTTAATCTTTAAGTAATTCATAAGAAAGTGGCATCCCTGACTGCTGCACTTGCTTTCTCAGGGTTTTCTGTTAAAAACGAAATCCCACCCCCGACACACATGTGAAAATGAACGCGTCGTAAAAACTGGGATTATACATTATTAATGAGACTGTGTATACGACCACCACTAGCGGGATTATTAGTCAAATAAATGCTTTAAACAACCCCCTGTTGTAAAAAAGAGTTTCTGGCAAATATCGATTCTATATTTTGCACAAAGGGGTGTGGTAGTGGAGCAGGAAAGTTTCGTCTCGGCACGTGCGACGTCTAATTGCAACGCGCGGGAATAAAAGGTTATGTGTCGTCGGTCTTTATTCGTGGTGGGAGTCGGCTTTTTTGACTAAAATTCAGCTGCAAGAATGACATTACAAATTATGTTTACTTCAAGCCGGGGTTTTCTTTCATTTCTTTGTCACTTTTTTGCTGCAAGATAATCAATACTCGAATGTTGCTGTAAAAACTGAGTGTCTGAAGATTCATCTACAACAAATTTTCATTTCATTTTTTCAGGTAAGCCGCGCGTTTTATCTCTGGCGACCGTGAAATATCCTAAAAAAGGGTGCAGAAAGGTCATCCAAAGACACACAAAAGCGATTCAAGAGTTTCAACATTTGTGTTACAGAAGGTTGGCTTTGGAGGGCATAAATGTGACACAGAAGCGAGTATTTAGTATCGGATTTCTGGATATGTCAAATGATTCCCTTTTCAATCGAGGTTAATCCGTTGCAAAATCGTTTTATTTGCACGTTTTAATGTGGTTTATAGACTGCAAAAAACGTGAACTATCCCGCGGAAAAAGGGACGCATTATTTTTGCCCTTGAAATTTTTGTAAGGAATTTTATTATATTTTTTCTTCTAAACAAAGAAACCGCATTTGTGACGCGATAAGAAATGGAATTTTATGCCGCAAATTGCTAAATTTAATCCTCATATTTAGTCTCGAGTGCAAAAGTTTTTTTGTACGGTGGCCACAAAAGACTTCTCGTTGTCTCGGTTTCCACGAGTTAATATCATTAGTTTTAAACCGCTCTTAAATGAGTTACAAGGATTCGTTTTGCACACACAAAAAAAATCGCAATTTCCCAAGAGGTTTCCGAAATGGCAACATCACCTTTTTTTCCTTGTTTCGGGCACAATCGCTCTTTCAATGTCAACGGAGCCGCTGAAGCGGAAACGACGACGAAGTAAACTTTGTTTTATTCGTACAATTTGTAATTACACTGTGATTATTCTCGTTGAATATACACACACACGAAAAGGCAACGTTTTTGATGTATTGTAAAATCAGTCACTCCCCTGGCAACATTATAAAGTCCTAATTGCACACACGAAAATCGAATCGAGGCCTTTAAACACACACTGTAATTGCATCTAGCCTCATTTTCACTGCAATCGAGTGTATTGAGCATGGGGGAGAAGTAATCAAGTTATAGCTTTAGAAACTACTCCCGCAGATTGAACCTCAGGGTGGCCATAAAGTGACATACGCAATGACCCGTTTAATTGCATTTCCATCACGGGTGAACTGGCAACCCTGACTTTCTCCGATTGCGTGCAACATCCTCACACAACCCTTTCTTTGTTCCCGATCTTTGTTTCATGCTCAAGATCTATGGAAGCTACTTCTACTTTAATCAGAAGTTGAATTATTATATGACTCCTTTGTCCAGGAAGCATAAAATATTATCCTGTGAATATTCCATCTGACAACAGTGGATTCAATTAAAAGCAGCGTTAGTCACATTCACAGTTGCATAATGTGCGACTTTACACATCACATGCGTAGTTGTGTCTACATTGAATGAACTTTTGAATGTATGCTCCTCCACAGGAATGTGTGTGTGCGTGCTAGCGGTTCCAAATATATAAATCAGAATGCATGATGTGAACATTCCCCGCTATGAACTTTTGTCTTCTTTTTTGTTCTTCTCCTCAGTCGTGAGATAAAGGAAGAGTTAATGCTGACCAACATGTAATAATGTGCAAAAATTGCATACACGGAGACTGAGTTTATACATTATATGCTCGTCTTGAAACGAGCCTGTCAGAGGTCAGAACTGTACGACTGTTTTCTCCATTTCCTCTGTATCTCAATGGCATATTACCATGACAATGGCACTCTTATATCTCCGTGGATGGAGAGATGAAGTCGTTTCTGACACGGTCACTCGATTGGGAGACGAGAGCAGACTTATGAATTATTGAAAAAAAGGGGACCATTCTCCGACGGCGGCGGAATCCAATATATATTTTCTTGGTGTTGGGGGCGAAATGGAATTCCATAAAGGAGATCAAGATTCGCTTTGACATTATTCTTCGAGACTTTGACTTGGCCGTTGCATTATTCAGTCTTGAAGGGAGAATCCGTCCAAAGTTAATTTGAGCAGGAACAACAGAGAAAAGCTTTCCTGTTCATATTATGATGATACATAATACCCTCACTGGCCTCTTTTAATTAAACGATGCTCTGCATCGAAGGGAATGAATCTTAATTGAATCCCCAGACAACAACGGTAGTACTCGCATGTATACACATCATTTTGAAGAAGGCGGGAATTTAATTAGGGCCGAAATTAATCTCTTCGGTGTTTGTTATCTCATGGAACGTTGAAAATAACCCACTTCCCATTTTTGAAAGTAAATTCTACCACCAATCCATCTCTCTTGCAAATGTTCAGAGCAATTGAGCAATTTCATACTTTTATTGTTGTGAATTCCGAGCGGAAAAAGGATGCGAGTTGTGTACACATAATATTGAGTTAGATCTTGGCATCCGGTTTTATTGTGTTGAATTGCAAAGTGTCCTTGGATGGGGAAGGATATTATTGGTTAACTGTAAGGTGAGTCAGGGCTGACAGTTCGTCCTTGGGGTGTGACGTTGCGGTTATTTTGCCCCATTTTTGCGCAATAACTCATTTAAAATTGTATAATGATTTTGCCGTGCAAAGTTGGGTTATGGGGATAATTGGGGCTGTAAAACGGGGATCATTTTGTCACATTTTAAGCTGTTTTATGTGACAGTTTGTTTATATACGGTATATTTTTATGAGGCAACACACATATTCCTTCAGTTTTTGTCATTTTAATCGTCTATTATTCATTGAGACAACGCCCAACGGGACTTTACGCACTACGCACAAAAGTTCATTCAGATAAATTCTTTAGCAGTCATAAAAACACACCGTTTCCCATTCTTCTTCTTTCTTATATTCAAACTTTATGGCTTTTGGCATCATCATCATGTTCTTGAGCTACTATAATTCCCACGGCTATTCAAAGTAACCTTTCAAAATTAGGAAAACCGTTTTTCCTTTATCACAAGTCCTCAGAATCGTAATAAACCGCATAATGTACATCATTTTTCACATGAATCTTTGCAACCAATCAAGCGTGGTATGCCTACAAATAAGACATTAATTCAATGCCAAGGAGACAATAATAATAAGTCCTCGCGTGTGCATATATTACCCACATGAATGCCTTTCATAATTCGGCCTTTAATGTGAATGCTTCTTTTCTCCTCGTACCCGCAACCAAGATACATTATTTAATGTGAGTTTTTTTTGTTCAATGCCAATACGCATTGGTATTCATGTAACTGTTTCAATGGCAGTCTTTGTGTATTGGGAAAAAAGTCGGAATTTATGCTAATACAATGGTTAAAAAGTGACAATGATTATCCGTTATCCTTGGAAAAAAGTCCATAATTGCATGAAATGAGGTCCGATGACAACTTTCTCGACCGCTTAAAATCCACTCAATTTTGTTCCCAGAATCTTTTGCTCTTTTTAGAGCCACACCAAAGCTAGCAAAAGTGCAGCAGGCATTTAGGGACGCCATTATTCGCAAAATTATATTGATACATTGATCTAACATACAGTCTTATATATTACAGCTAAGGAACAAAATGGCATCCCTGTGCTCAGTTCACCAGAAGGTGCAAAAAGTTTAAGAAACAAAAACTTTTATCCCCAGTCTTCTTCTTCTTTTTCCTCTGAAAATTAAGTCTCCGAAAGCCGATATTGGCTTGCACAAAAATGAAGACATCAAAAAAGTTCCGTCCGCACATTCTGGCCATTTTGTATCCCCATTATAATTCCTAGAAATCCCCATCTTTGACCAAAGGGAGTCTCTCTACCTCTATATTTATCCCTGACCCAAATTCTGCACCTTCATCATCATCATCGGCGCCTCCATCTTAGATCATCCATATCTCTCACTGGAGTAGGAAATACCCTTTTCCCCACATGCGGCTCTCTTGAGAAAGGGATGCCATTAGTATAAAAGTTCTCTTACCAGAATAATCAATAATACTTGAATACAAGATAACGTTCTGGCAACCCTAAAAGTTCATGCTCTGATGCATGAAAGCGAATATAGATCGAATCATCATTATTCCCGTATAGGAATAATAAAACGAAAGAAGACTTCTGTTAGGAACAAGAAAGCTGACCTTGCCATCAAAACAGTTTTTTGAAGGAGGCGCTTGCCAAAGAGAATTGTCCCCAGATGCTGCTACTGCCTCAATGGTGTTTGATGGACTATTACAGCAAAGAAACCTTTCCTTGTTTCCTCCACTGATCTATTCCACCTTGTGTTTTCCAGCTCTGTGGATATACTACCGTCAATCTGAACTTTTCAACGAGCTCTTTTCGCCAAACTGTTTTTGGGTTGAATCGATGATCGGCCAAGGTCGACGACTTCCAAGGAGATCTTTCCACTTTGAGATTATCGATGATGGCATTTTCCAAACGGCTAATTCCCATCATTGTGTTGCATAATTAAACGTTATATGCAGATTATAGACTTCCTCGTTGCCTTATTAATGCATTATAGTATGCATTGTTTTAGTTGGAAACCGATTATCGAGTGCATTGGGTTGTAACGTTACTTCTGAGAATGGCACGCGGAACTTTTTTTGCTACGAGGCAAAATGTCCTGAAGGAGGTTGAATATTAAGGCCTATATATTGGCAAAAGAACACATTTTGTGTTCACTTTTCACATGATCAGTTTGCCGTAAATGTGTTTATTATTTCCTCTTACGGACAACAACAATATGTGCAAAAATCGCATCTTCGTGCTTCATAATCACGATGGCAACAAAGATGATCTTGGAAAATGAGCAAAATGCCAAGGCGATTATACTTTTGGGGGAAGGAAAAGAAAGATCAGGGATTATTGGTTGTTGAGGGGGGAATATTTTATCAGCAGTGTATTCATCGTGAAAAAGCAAGCTTGCAGATATCTAAATGTGACTATTTCCAGGACATACAAGGATTAGTACATTGCTGTCCAAGCAAGATCTGACCAACGGAAATATCATTATCTTGGGTCATGAGGTCAGAATGGTATTTTCCTTTCCCCCCCATGTTACATAATTATCCCAGATTTCTTTGGGGAAATCAAGTGCTAAAGCTGACTTTCATCATTCGTTCCCCAAATGGAAACAACGTGACGAGCTGGAAAAATCACAAACTTTCACACAGAGTTAAAAGGATTTTTGCCCCCTGTTACAAATATTCATTATTACATCAGAAGGGGGCAAAAAACGTACGAGTCCAATTTGAGGGTCCAAATGACTCGACGCAAAAACATACCGAATGCCCCTTTTGCGTGCTTCCTTTGTTTTTCATTTCTGGGAAGAGGAGCAGCCGCTGACGGACGGGTAACAATAAATATACGTACGCAGTCTAGGTGGTAATGGTAACCATAAAAGGTGGAGAAATACTCACGGAAGCATATTCTGACTCCACCCACTATAATTTCTCAAAACAAAATGATTTTATGTCATGCATGAGCTTAAATATTGTTTTATGATGAAGTTTGAGCCAGATGGTAAAGTTCACATCCATTGAATATTTTGACCGGCGTTTCAAACGGTTTTCCTCCTTTGTTACGGACAAAGACTGTTGTTAACGTCATTTTAAGGGGTTAATTTTCGAATATTAAAGCATTAAAAATGCACGTTGTGCAGCTGTATTTATAGTTGACCCCGATTATGTGTCATGAAAGGGAAAATATGGTAATCATATTATTATTAACTTTCTTATCTTCCGGTATTTGACCAAAGTCTGATGCACTTTTCAGAATATATTTACTTTAACGACCTCGTTGGAGGAGAAAACTCTTTGTTGCAAAAAGTGATTTTGCGTGTACTCTGGGTTTGGCATGCGCACGCCCTCATTCTTAAGGCTGTCGACACACAACATAAGCTCAATGCATAATGCGTAGTCCAATACTGCTCAGAACGGACCTCAAGATCTTTTCCATGTCGTTTGGATGAAGCTTTAGACTTTCATTTTAAGCAGGTCTCGTTTTCACCCTCAGACCACACACTGTAAGTCCATTTTATGGCCATCTGTAATGCTCCCAATATTTCATCCATGCAACGACATTTAGTCTAATGAAAAACCCTCCCGTCACTTTTGTCAACATGCAAAACGAAGACAAGTCTCAATAGCATCAAATTTCGTTATGTAATACTACCAATGTGAGAGCCACCTGCAATCGTGAGTTGAAGCCAGAAAGTGCATAATACAAGCAATGGGACAGGTGCTCTGATGAAGGCGATTATTCAAAACGTTCTTCTCATATTGTTCGGAGAGAGAAACTGTAATATGATGGACTATCTCTCACAGCTCTTCCGGCTTCTTTCTGAATACATGCTGCTGCTAAGTTAATTACTGGGGGCCGGAGATGTATGGAAGACGACGAACCACGAGCAGGAGTGACCGAGCGAGCGAGCGAGCGGGAGAGAAATGGAATTATATGAAGATAATACGCTGGCGGTCCGCCGAGGAATTATTGGCCATTAGGAAGCAGTTTTGTATCGCGAGGATTAATCTTGTCTAGGAGAGCAGCATTGGATGGGCTTTACTAAAGGGATGCCTGTACAAAACACTTTTGTCAATGCTATTATTGGGCAAAGAACGGATTTTACAGGTTCATTGGCAACCCTGAATGGAGTAATTAAATGTAGCAGAAGCGATTATAAAACTTAATCTCTGCACAAATATTGACATATTAGGCTTTAAAAGATGAATGACATCTCATTTAAACCCATATTCTTCTCCCTTTCCAGGTAAGATTGACTAACAAAGAGATCATTTTTGATCACACAGCTGAGTTGCTGTCACCATCATCTCGTGTGCACTCAAGCCAGCCTCTCAACACTACTCAGCTCTCATGATGGCGGTGTATAAAAAATGAGACCACCATGGTTGGCTGGAATGGTGTTTGACGTTTTTAAGGATATAATACAGCGCTTTTCCTCTGCATTGGGTGTCTCTCGAGTGTAATAGTTCACCCTGTAAGTGGAATAGAAGCTTCTTCTTTTTTATACCCAACATGATCTCCTTTCTTCTCCTGATTTATTTTCCAGCGATAAATCCAACGATGCTTCCTTGACTTTTTCTTCTTCTTCTTCCACTTGGATAGTTTCCATTTTTAGAGAAAGTTTGAAAGTAGGGAAAAGAAGCCACACAGTGTCTATTGTGTTCAATCACGGCTGCTGAGGTAATCATAGTAGCTATAATAATGGGTGTCAGCCAGGCCAGCTGATCGGGAGGAGCGCGAGCTAATTTTCGATCATCTATCCAGCTCCGTACACCTGCTGTTGTTGCCGTTCTTTCAAAACCGATCGATTCCCAAAAAGAAACCCAAAAACAACATGGAAAAATCGATCTCACTTTATTATTGTTTCTAAATGCATCTGCAAATATACTCCTGTTTGGAAACAACGTCGTTAAAGTGTGTGGAAAAAAGATGTGAATTGTAATATCCTTGGAAGAGAAGTATTGTGTTATTATTACGCATTTGCAGCGTCCTTGGAACAAAGATGAGGAAGAGTCGAGTTTCTCAAGAGAGGGGAACGAACTCGGATCGTCTTCGCAATTTATAATTCAACGATCGGGATTCATTAAATCTGCGAGTGCCTTATTACACGTACTTTCTCTCTCGTTTTAAAGCCATTCAAATGTGGGTTCCTCCCGCGGAGTATGTAAAGAGATCCTTAAAACATGCCTGCGCAATTATGCAAAATGGGAGTTTGCTGCGTGAATTATTGCTCGGGGGATTTTCTCCCCACAAAACGAACCCTCTTTTCGGAGCACAAAGCCTTTTGTAACGAACTTGAACGCTCATTTTCTACATTCAGAGGGCCTCCACCTGCCGTCTGTTTATCATCGAATACGCATAACGTAACACAATTTGATTTGAGCAAGGCCACCCCTCGTAATTGTCCGCTCATCATTTGATGATGAAGATGATACAAACGTACACACTGCAGCTGTCCGCAAAAGAAGAAGAAACAGCCTCGATATCGACAAGAAAATTGCCGTCTCTTCCTTGATGTGCGCGGCCTTGGCATTGACGTATAAGAGCAAGATGAAGACGTTCCATATCGGTGGAAATAATGAAATTGTCATGCGGAATAATAAGATGTTTGCACTTGAGATGAGAGCGTTTAATATGTTCAAGGACTGGTGTGCGCAATTTAAGGCTTCGGAGGGGTTCAAATCCGTCAAATTTAAATGTATTTATTCAACTCTTTTGTTACGTTTTAACGATAATATTATTCCAACTGCGCGCATGTGCACACAAAGGATTTATTATTATTGCGCCAATCGCTTTTGAATTCGGACAAAACATGTTGTCAATCTGGTTATAATCCTTTGCTCCGAACCAATATTAAAATAATACCCTTTGTGCTTCATACTGAGCTGTATAATGACCCCAAAAGGATTGTTTTCCATTACTCTCATGGCAGAAGAATGTTCTTAGATGACACAATGACGAAGACTTCATGTTGAGTTGAAGAATATTATGGAAATCACCAAGACAAAGAGAAACGTCGTCGTTTAAGCTTTCATAAACAAAAACGACTTGCGAATATGCGGCTGGTTGTAAAAACGTCGCTTTCAAGAGCCTTGAAATGTGCATTTTTCGGCCTTCAAAAAAGGCCGCTAAAGTGGATTTCAGTGCCAGACATGCACATTAAATTGCGCAAAATATGCCTTCAGCAGTGAACGCGTGTGTTAAACCATAATTGTTGCCTTTCTTTTTGCCTCATTGTCGTTTTCGAGGCATCTTTGCGACCTTGCCATTTGTGCGGGGAAAAGTTTCTCTTAAAAAGTGAAACTCTCGTCACATTTTCAGACGTTGTTGTTGTTGTTGGGACATGAAAGCAAAAAGTTTCCAAGACAGTTTTATTGATATTACTAACGCAACGATTATCTTAATCCTTTAATTCAGGGACAGCGAAATGTGTATAATTTGGCTTAATAGGTGATTGAATGACTATGGTGGTTCTTATTTTATAATTGTTGTGCCCTTGGGAGGAAGATAAGACATTTCCAAGAAATGTGGCTTATTAAGGTAGACTTACAGACCACATGAAAGTATATATTTATATTTTAGTGGCCAACTGTTGTATATTAAAGTGAGGAATTCAATTTGCGGCAAAAGGAAATACACAGTCCTTAAATACTCCAGTCTAAAATTGTGTGCGTAATTTAATGCTGGAATCTGCCAAAACATAACATCATTACAGCATAATTTACTATTAATGCATATAAAAAGTCTCACACACACCCATTATACGACTTAATCTAGTTGTCATTGCACTTGTCATATACACACACCCTGAACGTACTCATGTACTCGTATATCAAATCATATCTCATCATATCTCCTCCTCCTTCCTGTCTTTTGATCTCAAGAAATGAAATTAATATGAAGCTATAAATTAAGTGTTTTTGCCAACCGTACCTCGGCAACAGTTACGCGCGATTCGCGTCGCGTACGCATTTTGCACTCTCAGCCTCTTTCGTCTTCCTCAATCCTAAAGCGTGTTTTTGCTCCAAACTCTGGCATGCGATAATCTTTAACGCAACGGACATTGCTCTTTTTACGCAATGTTGTTGCAGAAAAAAACAGTTAAAATTGCATTATTGTCTTCTTCTCCGTACTCCTAAAGGTGTAATATTTTGCATATAATTATTGAGGAAAGGACTGAGTACAATCCTTTTATTGTTCAATTACATCCGAAAAAGAGACATAAAAGCTTTTAAATCAACACTCAGCACTTAGCAACTTTTCTTCCTGCTTCCGTTGTTTTTTGTCTCCTTTGTTTTTGGTTTTGCGCTCGTTGGCAATCACAGCCATAAATCTTGTGTCGCGCAAACTCTGTTTAATGTTGTCTTTGTAGACAGATGGATGAGATAAGCTT
>LR138903.1:0-12043 GCA_900659605.1 Tisbe holothuriae | reverse complement strand
AAGGAAGAATCAAGAAATGATTTCGAACCCAAAGGCCAAAAGCCTAGGTCATGTTTTGTATAATAAGATGTGTAAATGTTGAATTGTACAGAATCGAAATATATAAAACTAAAACTAAAACTTAGTTTTCAGTGTGACCATTTGGCGAGCAAGATTCCTTTCTTTTAATATGGGCGGGTCAAACAATTTGAAAGGAAATAGCCAACATTTCACTGTCAGTACAGGCTCCCATCTAGTACTTAAATGGCTAACCTGTGGTATTATATAGTCAGGATGTATTTCATCATCGGCCTTTCTTCCATTTTTAGCGTGAGAATATGACAGAAGACTACAAAAAGGGACGTTTTAGCCGTGAGAATTGCACCGAAAGGTGCTAAGTAGGGTGATGCGTTCCAGCACAGCCCAGGAATTGCACAGACTTACTTTTTCCCCAGAATAGTACTGAATCGGAATTGCACAGACTCCATTTTCAGCCAGATTAGCACAGAACTGGAATTGCATTGACTTGGCTTTCAACTAGAATAGTACAGGCTAGACATTGCACAGAATATACTTTTTTGTTGGAATAGGGCTGAATCAGATTTAAACAGAATGCTTACACTAGAAGAGTTTACACCTAGAATTAGCCCTAGATAGTTCCAGCTCATATTCAAGTTTTTCATTCCGTACATGTGTGGCCATCTAGCATTGTTTTACAAATATATCAATAAGTCTAGGACAATTTTGGCCGCCCACTCCCCACTGGAGGTAGATATGGCAGGAATAAAATGCCATCTATTGATTAAAACCTTGTATATACCTTGTATATTAGATCAGGCATTGCATGTTCCATTGCCATTTATATAACAAATGTTTCCAAAGTGGTCTGCTTCAAAATTCCGAAAATCTACTAGGGTAAGTAATTTTGGCGGAAACGTAGAAAGGACAGCATACATATACATAAATTTAATCTTTTAATTTGACCTAATCCAAGCCCTTCCCAAGGTCCAAGGAAACAATCATGACATGTTCCTAGAATACTCATAGGTGCTAGCCTAACTAAATGCATAATGTGTCAGAAACATTTTATGATAACTTTTCAACGTTTCCTCTGCATAAATAAAAGGCATTTCAATGTCCAGATTGGCCAAGGTGCCTATGGTGACATCTACCAATGGTTAATATAACTAATCTGAGCCGTTGTCTGCGGTTATCCAATTGTTGAAATCGAGGGAGAAAGGCTTGTAGGCACACAATCGTTTTCAAATAAACAATTTTGGTTTTACTTCTTTATAGTTCTTTATTTCTTCTTTTTTTCTGGCACAGATACATTCATTACAAGTCTCAATCTCGGCTAATCTGGTAGTAAATGGGTTCAGTGCCATTCCAGTTCTGTGCAATTCCCAGAGGAAATGTGTTCTGTGCCATTCTAGTTCTGTGCAATTCTGGTGGGAAATACATACTGTGCAATTCCGATTCAGTGCAATTCCGGACAAAAAGATGTTCTGTGCTATTCCTGGACTGTGCTAGAACATCACCTCCTAAGTAGTTTCCTACCGGATACACATTTCCCGTTTAAGAAGGCAAACATTATCGGGTTCTGAAGATAATGGATTACATTTTGGGTACCACAAAAATATAACCTTGGCCTTGGTGTGTGTGTATGTGTATCGAACTATTGATTGCAAAGTAATGACGTACCCGTACCTGGAGCATGCATTCATTAAATTCCTTACGTAAACTGCTAATGGCCTTTGTTAAATGAACTTCCCTCTGGCAAAAGAAAGGAGATAAAAGAGGCTTTATGTGGGAGGGGTGATTATATTTAGGCCCATGTCTTACATTTCTTTCCCAGGCCCTCATATTCTTGGAGAATTATCCGCCGCTTTTTTCACTGCATTAGTTGGGCATCATCATCATCCGAAGGACTGCAATAAAGATAACTAGGTTCCATACACGGGCAACGAAGTAATTTTTTGAAGGCTAATCTTGTTAAATGTATTAATTAAGTTAAATACTACAGTATCAAGTATTAATATTGCAGCCTTGTGCTCACATATGCCTATACGTGTGCGAAAGTTCTCGAAAGATCCCCCATTTCTTCTTGAGAGGTACATATCCAGCCCCTCAAAGGAATTATAGCGAGTTGGATCTTTCTTCTTCTTCTTGTGTAAATGCTGCAATTCCTCTTCTCAAGATGTTTCAAAAGCGAAATGAAATGTCGTCTCTTTTCCCCGTTGGGAAAATCTTTTTCAGCTTTCTTTTTGGCGCAACTAGTTGAATGATGAAGAAGAAGAGTTTTAGTTAGTTAGGACTGCAATACTCAGAGTGAGGACACCAACCATGCAAGCTAAAGATGATTTTATGGCGTCACATATATTATGTTGATTGCGAAGTTTATATTTACTGTGGTGCAGTCAATGAACACTGTACCATAGACCACTGAAGTCAAAAGGAGGGATAGTGCATAAAATGGGTAAAACACAAAATGAGACAACATGAGATCTAGGTTTTCCACACTCTTGAAACTGTAGTTCAGACTAGTTTTAGGTAGAGATGGAAATGGGAATTGTGTGTAATTACACAAGAAAGATTAAAGGGAATGAGATGAGAGTGGAGTATGAGACTGAAAAGAAAGGCTTAAAGGAAAGAAATAAAACTTTTCTTTCTTATTGTACAGTATTGGAATGAGGTAATTATTGTAACTCTGTATTTTCGTTCCTCCTGCTTAGTACATACGAAGCATTTTTAGTGATTTTACACATTAACAGCAGTGTTATCTCTAAATTACGTCTGTTATGCATGCATGAATGCGAATTTCAATTGTTGGATGTATGAGTGCTCAAAAGTGTAAAAAATGTCAGGTGCCTGTGTAATTTATTCTTTGGGAACTTTTAAAAAATGTGCAAAGAAGCAAGAGAAAGAAAACGTATTTTTGTAATAAAGTTTACATAGGATATTACGAAAAATGTATTTTTTGCATATGCCTCTATGCAGCTCTGTGCCTCTAGGCGATGCAGCAAAGATCAACAATATGTACATTAAACATCGTCAACAAAACCTGTGATGACGTCTTTGCCAGCATGAGTTCAAAATAAAATTACTCTCGAATGAATCTACACGAGTTTCAATCTGGTTGAAACCCGAGAAAACGCATTTTGTCGCCGTCGCAATTTGTTTAAATTTACTTTTTCCAGCGAAGAAACTTTCTTGTTAGATTGGGGGATTCTGGGAAGACCGAAAGGTAGGCGCATACATGGTTCCCTAGATGCCTTATATAATAATATACTGACATACTAACATATATTTAAAAAATCCAGTATGTAAAATTCATGTTTGCCTTAACTCTGGGATATTTCTCCTCCAAAAAAACTAGTCCTACACATTATTTTAGTCCCCTATAAGGAAAGTGGATATACTTTCATTAGTTTCCTCCTTGTACCTTTTGCTTCTTCGATATATTGACACAACTCTGTTACTGACAGAATATATTCAATAAATGAAGTACATTGATAGGCACAGTGAACGAGGCAGCTTGTCCAACTAAAAGGGCTCTGGGTTCGAATCGAATGAGCGTTTTAAACAGTCAAACAATAAATCAATGCCCACACCATGTCCAGTATAAGACTCTGCTAAGAATATTTCATATGAGGCTCAGGCCTGTAAACCTGAGCAGTGGGAATTAGAGAAAAATGAGAAAAGTACGTAATTTTTTATTATTACATTGTACGTAGATGTCAATATCAGTTTTTCCACACTGTTTCTATGGGGGTGATAACTGTACAACTGTACAAGTGTGATTGCTGGCCACTCAGTGTACTTTAGCAAAGAAAAAAGTTAACTTGGCTACAATAACTGCTGTATTAATTATTTCTAACCCGGACTTCAAGTGTAAAATTAACCCCCTTGAACAAAACATGTTTAAAGTCGAAATTGCCTATAATAATACCAGTTACTTGCCACAGCTCAAAAACTTACTTCTTGCTCAGTTGGGAACGTCTTTCGCCTTATTCTTGCTACATATCAAAGCGTCTTGCGCTGGGTACGTTACAAACTCACATGCCAATATACCGATAAAATGCCTTTGAAAGACATACTTCGTCAGCAGAGCCGACTGGGTATTATTTATTGGTACTTTCGTCATTATTATATTGAAGGCCAGATATTGAAGAAGATATTTTAATTGGACTTAAGTGATAATGTGTATGAAACTGAATGAATAGGCCAAAGTCTTGGCCACACTCATATACTGTGAGTAAAAGTACTTTGGATTAAGATACAGCTCCCCTGAGGGTAATGAAATAAGGAAACTTTTAAATATGGATAAGCTAAACGTACACGAGCTTACTGTTCTGTACTAGAAAATAATTGTTTTACTCTTTGTACCTGTCATAGTATCATAAGCAATTTTTCTCTATTACCCTTACTTTATAAGTTTTCGCTCTTATTTTTTAACTCAGCTCTCGTGTTGCCACAGATGGCGCTTCAAAAAATCGTGACCAGCGTAATAAAATAAGAGCTGACCCAGCTGAGCACCACAAAAAAGACAAGGATAATCATATTATATAATATAAACTCAAAGGTGCTTGCCAAATAAATTAGAAAAGAGCATGAAAATATTTATCTTGACTTTTTCGCCAGATAACTTTGAGTAAAATATCCTACTTTTAATTTGCAAACAAAACATTTTGACGCATTTTTCTGTTATGACGCTGGTCACGGTCTTTTTGCTGCCCCCTGTTGGTCTATGGCCGAACTACATGTAATATGAGCAAAAGCAATGGATTCAGATAAGCTTATAATAGCTAATACATCGTATGTACGATAACAGATTAGGAGTAAATTTGTGATTTAAACTTAATAATTGTTTTGGAGAATAATGGATTCATTACTCTTACTTACGTCAGGAGAAAATCAAAGCCTCATCATAATACTTGTTAAAAATAAGCATAAAATAGTACCGTCGCACTCAAAATTCCCTTTTAAAGGTGCTCAAGAACCCTTCAAATCTTAAGTACTTGGAAAACTTAAGTGTTCAAATTTAAAATGAAAACTCCAACATCGTACCAAAATTTGCATTGTAGGCTTCATTGGTAATTTATTTTTCAATGTTATTTCAGGTACTATCACTCATAAATAAATGATTTTTATTACGAAGTAAAATAACATATTCCGTGTCTAAATAATCCAATATATTATAAATACGACCGGTACGGGATCATTAGTTATACACTTTTTATATACACTTGGTTATAAATTGAACTAGCCTGTTAGAATGGTACCACCATAGAAGAAACCTACCAAACGTACTTACCTACACTCATTATAAATATAATTCATAAATTAAGAAACAAAACACTTGCATGAGTGAGCCTTATGCAAAGTGTACCACCATAATGTTAAATGCCCGTTATAGGAACTGCAATAAACTTATGGGAAACAGAAACAGTTACTGTAATAATACCTTACAGCTCAAAATAGTCTTCGTTTCATATAATTCGATACTTATTTTCAGTTTTTTGTATTGTAAGTCGATACATTGTCCATTATATATTAATATATTGTTGTAAGTACAGTATAATTATATTAGTTAAGAATTATGGAGTAACTAATACAAGAAAACAGTCTTGAACATTTCTTCCTTAGGGAGACTTAGAGGCAGAATTAAGTGGTCTGAACTTTCATTCTGAGACAAGTTTGTGTGTGCCTCTCAGTCAAACTGTAATTCTTTCCTCTCGCAATAATTTCCCCCTAAAGACTGAATATGCCAGTCCTGTCTCAAGGGGGATACAAGAAAAAGTTTTATCATAAACCTAGTTGTTTAGTATTTAATAATACATTAACATTGGGTAAAAATTTGAACCTCACTTCAAGCTCAATGTGATCAAACTTATGTACCGGGACCGGGGACCCATGCATTTAACGTCATAGATCGAGATAAATATTAGCTACGGAACCAATATAATAATACCTAAAAGTCACTTTTAGCTTCAGGGTCGCCGATTCGCTTTTTAAACGTTTCCTTTCCGACATCCGACCCTGTAATGCTCCGACGACCCATTGTGCAACTATATCGTGCCATATTACGTCCATTTTCTTCCTGACAGTGGAATGCGAGCTGAGAATTTGGGGAATTTAAGCGCATTTTTCCTTCTCTCTCATTGTGTGTTCTGCAGCTTTCTTGCCGCAATAATTTCTGTCTCATTACCCTTCTAAAAGGGGACATAACTAGAAACTACAAGATTTAATATGCAATTGTGTCCTGTCCAGCAAATATCTAGCTAGGTTGGAAGACATGTAATGCCGTAAATATGGCACCGTGGATAAACAGATGCGTTAAGTTAAATATACTAAATGACTGTGCTTAGAAACGTGACAATTGGTCATAATGATGACATATTTTATTTAGAATTTGATCTTATTGCTTCTACAAATTTGTTTGGGGGGTTCTAGAAGACTAATAAATTCTTATGACAAAATACACTGAACCTTGAACAACAGAAGATCAATATAATAATTTTTGATCAGTTCAATGTATTTGAGAGCATTTGACCATTGAATTAAAAAAAACTTGTTATGAAGGCTGCCTCTGTTATTGGCACTTGTATTTTACTAATAATGGTCTAACGACAAGAGAAAAGTGGCTCACGTACCAGTTGAGGTTTAAAAGAGAATTTCATACAATTATTTCTTTATTATACTGTTAAATTCTGAATATATTTGAATACCAAGTCTTTCCATTTGCATGGGAGTTTACAAGGCTAATAATTGGGCCCGAATATTGAAAAAACTTTGCATTTCCATGCATGATACTAATAATATAATTCAGTTGCAGGCTAATGTCTTGAAAAACTGTCACATTTGAAGATATAGTCAATTGATTGAAAAACAAATATACGTATAAATGACCAGCATTCGCCCCGGCTAGAAGGAAATGAAAAAAATGCCGGAGAGGCCCACGAGCAATGAAAGAATGGAGAGAATTTGAGCTCAATTTTATCTCTCTCTCATTGTCTTGTTCTCTTGGTTTGCTTGCCGCAATAATTTCTGGCCCATTACCCTTTCCAAAAGCGGGCGGGGATTTCACACACTGCAAGAAAGGTTTAATTTCAGCGCTGAAAAACTTACGTTGTTAAAGTTGTTTATAAATCATTTTGTAACTACTGTACACATGAGTATACTCGGCTCAAGTCTGTTGTTAATAATGAAGTCAATTTTCAAAGCCCCCCAAGTTGGACGCTTAAATTATGATAGAAACCTTTTTTGTTCTTGCTAGATAATGGTGGGTTTCAAGTCAATAATGTTTCATGCCTTTCATTACTGGCATTAATTTGCTCTACTAAGCAAACTGCATAACCGACATTTCCCCATTAATTAGTACCAGAGTAAACTTTCAATTACTGGCTGGGGTATTTACATTTCCCATAAAAGTACGGTTACCCAGGAGTTGGTCGGCATCTAGCGTCTCCATATTAGCGTAATTATTAATTTTCCATATCAGCGTAAACTCAAATTTCCATATTAGCGCAAACTATTTTCCAACCTAGCGTCAGGTAAACATTTCATATAATTTCAGTGGACGACAATACGATGGCTTAAGTCCGTACCTCTATGAATTCTTTCCGGCGGCCTCCATAATAGAGGACTAAGACCTTCGATTCCTCGTCAGCTTACTGGCCTTGACACACCGTCAATTTGAAATTTCGAAACCTTTAAAAACATCCGATGCGCATTTTTTGCTTGGTGCCCTCCTACTTTGTCCTCAGATCATGAGGTCGAAAAGAAAAGGCGAAAAATGAACATTCTGCCGTATAAAGAGGTTGTAGTTATTTAACATATTTTGGAAAATCATGGCTCCATGAAATAAGTGTTTATTGTGTGGACATTATACTGTATATTGATTTTAATACATTCCCATTAAATGCATGCTTATGTTGTCATAAGTTTGTGTTTTCTCTCAAATCTTTCGACCTCATGATCTGAGGACAAGGCAAGAGGGCACCAAATGGACGTGGATTATTAAAGGTTTCCAGATGCACATTAATTTGGATTCCGAATTCTTGTCAGTTATTGCCGACTGGAAGCTTTTTGGCCTCTATTGAGAGAAAAGCAGTAAAGCAGTACATTCAAACTGAGTCATCTTTTGTCTGAACTGCAGTAATGTTTGTAACCAACAGAACCCGGAGTTTCATTGATTTTCCCCCCATTAATCGTGGCGTTGAGCATGAATTCAAGGTGTATAAAGTTTTTTAAGATAATTTTATTCATTATTATTAAGTGAAATCAGATTTTGATCATGCTTAGACTGAGAAATAATGCAAACAAACACTAAGTCATGCCGAAAAATAGGGAGGACGCCAGGACGACTAGAGACTGTTCAGCAGATTTCTATGCAGTGTCCGGGTAATAATTATTGAAGAAATGTAATGATACATGATCTGATCAAGCTAAGAAAAGTAGGCAATGCCGTGTACCTTGGGAGGGATGATGCATGAGAAAGTAGCAGTATCGATTACTTCTTCTTTTCCAAAACATACAGTATAACGAGAATGACCAGGACTGGTTGCTTTGCCAAACACTTATGAAAGGTTTTGATCCTACGCTAGAAATTGGCGCGCCAGAAAGGCCACGCTAATATGGAGTATTATATATCTACGCCAATATGGAAATAATATTTACGCAAATATGGAAAATCTGGTTCTACGCTAATACGGAAACGCCAATTTGCCTCTACCCCTTACCAAGTCCGTCAACATGAAGTCCCATTTACGGTATTCATTCTCATTGTTAATCATACTTGCATCAGCAAGTCATAATAATACTATTCCAAGAACGAGTCGCGATATAACGTTTCCGTCACTGTGCCATTTTTTCACTTCCTTCTCTCTTTACTTCTTTTTACGTCCGATGAGTCGGCAGAAACGAATCCGATCAAAGGACCAAAAGTCACACACATGATTATAATAAATTCTTCTCAATGGGGACACGACGGAGCTCGTTTTAGGCACAAAAAGACTCGTTTTATTGTCACAATTTGAACCTATCCAATAAGGAGCATTAAACAGATTATGTAAATATAGAGCTGTGCCAAACCTCCCCCGTGTGAATCTTTAGGCGGGCTGCCTAGAGAACATCATAAGCAAAAACTGAGTGCAAATGAGGCCTTCACTGCGGCTGAGTCCTCAGCAAGCTTTCTGGAAACTCAGTACTCAGTCTCCTATGATTCATGGGTTTAAAATCATAAGCGAAAGCGGGAAAATCGGAAAATTCAAATATTTTTCCACAGGGGGAAACCTTAGTATTATATAGGCCTTGAGTATTATATAGACCTTGGTTTGTGCATATCCGTAATTTGTTATAAAATTCTAGAAAATATATGTCATGTATTTGAGGCAGCAGATTTGCAAATTCGCAAAAGACTTCTCTTTAGTTAAAATTCATTGGCAAAATATTTCTTCTTTTAAGCTACTACCTCTGAGAGGTATACTTCAACAAAGATTTGCTCGTGTAATGAATGAGGCATAATATCCCTTGCTTAACTTGCTGCAATGTTGTTATTACAGATTTAGTTATAATAGTTAAACATCAATACATGTACATGCTAGCATGGATGAATGCCTATACCTGTATTGTTTTGGAACAATTTTGCACTGACTTGAATGTGGATTAATTTCGACTTGGATCAATTTTGTTTTGGAATAATTTTGTTATCTACTTGGGTATGGATTTATTTTGTCACTGGCATCTGGAATAACTTTGTCTCCCTTTGACAACTCTTAGACTGGGCTATTATCAAACCAATATCATTTTTTGCTTGTTACTATTTATAGACATTAACTTATCTTGTAGAATACCATGTATGTCAGCAAGTGATTCTGCCTGGGTGCATATGCACTGAAATCATAATTGGTGATAACATGCAAACCATGCATCATTAGACAATTTCCAATGCCATATTTCCCGCCCACCGGTTATACCAATGAAAGCCTTCAATATTTTTTCCTCGAATTTTCTTATTGGAGGATCTGCGTGGGAGAAATCTGGTCCAGTGGCTTAAATAGGGCTGTAGTAAAATAGTATACATAAGGAAAGATAAATGTTGCTGGAACAAAAGTTGTAGCCAAGTAATGTATCTACATGCCCTGCAAAAAAGCAGATGGTGTTTGTTAGTAATATATTGGAATTAAATAATCAAAAACGTCGCTCACAATTTAACCCTTATAGATGGTCAAGACTAAAGCATCCTATCCTCAGGGCGTGGTTATATGATTTCCTTGGCATAATTTAAAAATTCACAGGGCCAGAACTAGCACCACTATATACAATACTGTGCAATGACTAGGCTCCATCATTGGAGTGTGTGAGATGGACAGGCAGGAAAGACACACCAAAAACTTTAGAAGCTTATCCACACCCGAATTGGATTCAGAAAATTGACCAAATTCATATTATTTTCCTAAAATATGAAATAAAAGAGTGGGTAATACTTTAACTAAGATGTAGTATTTGGATGACAACTGCTGAGCAACAATCTGACAAAATAAATCCAGACCTACTAATTTGACAAAATTATTCCAATCCAAACTATTCCTAGGCAAAGACAAAGTTAATCCATGACAAAATTATTCCAAGGAGAAAGTAGTGCAAAATTATTCCAAATCCATACAATTACGCACTCCCGGTTTCAACTAATGTTTTTTTTTCAAATTAGTTTAACGTTGAGACTATAGGGCAACCTTATCCCCTTGAAATAATTTTTGATTACATGACACTAGATGGCGCCATGGGTTTTGCCTCTCATGTCTTCTCTTAGATATTTTTTTTGTACTGCCTTTGTGGTAGCAAGTCACTCGGACCCTGTGGCCCAGATGGTCGCAGGTTCAATTCCCCCAGTGGCATCATGAAGGAAATGCGGCGTTGTATACAATAAAGGATCACTAGAAAAAAATATTTAAAAAATAACATTGACAAAATTGTTAGTTTTACGACATGGAGCTCTAGCGGTGTTTTCCGCAGTGGCCGGACAAGCATAATTCAACTATGCAAAAAAGTAATTTGCTCAAAGGTGTTTCCTTCAATTTTAACTTAAATCAATTATATCTCAAAAATGGCTTTGAGTTAAAATTTACATTATTTTTGTTATGTAGATGCCTTTTGAGTATGTCCACTAATAGGGGAACCTTGTCGTGCTATTTTGATTAGTTATTATATTTGTCACTAGATGGCACTAGTGGTAACGCCTCTCTCAAATGTATTCTCAAACTGTCATAATATTAAAATGACATAAACTATTATTTTAAAAACTCAAAGGCAGCTAAAACTAGTATGCTGTTAGAGCTGTCATTACATAAAAATGTGATTTGCACAAGTTTTAGAAAACTCAAAGGCAGTCCAAAGGAGAGCTCAAAGAGAATACATGAGAGGCAAAACCCATGGCGCTATCTAGTGCCATGAAATCAAAAATTATTACAAGGGGATAAGGTTGCCCTATGCTAAAGTCATAAATCAATACATTTTCACAAAATTATTCATTCATATACTAATGGTGTACTTTAGCAAACATACCTATAAAACTAATGTTGTGTACCACAAAAAGTCATGTTAGTTAGGTCAATGACATTAATAAAAAATGAACTGGCTTGTTAGAATTGCCAACAAAACTAGTTATTAAATATGCCATAACATGTAATTGCTGCATAATGCAAAGAAAATGTATAACTTACAATGTATGGGAAAATTAATTTAAAATCTGACAAGAAAACAATGCCCGGCCACATCAGTTAATTAAGATTTTTGCCGCTAGAGGTCCAAGCCTCAAAGCGTAGAATTTGGGTAAAAGATGAACCAAAGTCTATAAGGGTTGGTTTATAATTTATACAGCTTCTGTCTAGCAATGTCTTGGCCAGTAAATGTCCATTTGGGAGAGCTTTGCTGGTTGTCCAGAAGAATTAGAATAGAAAAAAGCTTCCAGTTCCTTTTTTTTCTCTGCAGGTGACCCAGATTGGCTGCGACCATCCCAACAAGGCCCCACAGGGCTGCACACAATGGCACTTTGGGGCCACCA
>LR138902.1:1278-17523 GCA_900659605.1 Tisbe holothuriae | reverse complement strand
CAGTTTTCCTCCCTTCTCCAGCAAGCTGGGCAGTGTGTGCAAAAAAGGGAGGAAGGAAAGAAGAAGTTTTCTGGTAGATTTCCGGCAGATTTCCGGCAGTTTTCCGGGAAAATGCCCCCGCGGTCGTCCTGGTGTAGGAGCGGCCTAAAAAGCATGAGTGAATGAATACTAATATAATGAGTATGAATTGTTTTTCCTTAGTGTTTAAAACAGTTAAAACTGTAACTGCTAGGGTAGTTACAGTTCACTGGTTTAATGCAACCAGAACTTTGGAACTTTGGTCTAAATGGCAACCCTGATTTTACCCGATCACGTCTCGATCAACCTACATTTCCCCTCCCTCTTTTCACATAAATATGTCACTCCATTTTAAAGCCTTATTTTGTTGCTTTCCCCTCTCTGAAAAAATGGCTTTATTCCTTCGCTTGCCATCATCATCATATTCCGCACGTCGAAAGCTTGTCGATCATCCTAAGCGCAGTTTTAACACTACCTGATGATAGGATAAGCTTGCAAGAAGACAACTAAGGCTTAAGTTCTGCCCTATATTCAATAATGTGGTAATACACACACAATAAGTCTTAAGAATGGCACACTTAGGTATAATATGTGCTAATACGGCTCAAAGCTTGTAGTGAGTTCAGCTCTAAAAATACACACTTTCTCCTCGTTCGTGACTTCATGGTTCGAAAATATAAAAGTGATTGACGTCTAAATGAGGCAACTTGAGAAAACACTGCTCGAAAATATTATGCATGGGGATTTGCTCCTCTCTTTAA
This sequence comes from Tisbe holothuriae, assembly GCA_900659605.1. Lineage (NCBI taxonomy): Eukaryota > Metazoa > Arthropoda > Copepoda > Harpacticoida > Tisbidae > Tisbe > Tisbe holothuriae. The sequence continues at coordinate 16,744 of LR138902.1, read as the reverse complement.
CTTCATGCATAGTCAACACCTCAAGGTTATTTATAGCACTTTAGTGACGTGTATAGCAATTTAAACCCCGAATTTAAAATAATAATCGTGACCCAATTTGAAATCAATTATTAGAGCTTTGGACTCTCAAATAACTGGCTTTTTGTATACTTGACGTTTATGGCTTGCTACGGAACGCCATTATTACACTTACCAACAGCCGGCGGCACGAGCAGATCCAGCTTCCCGTCCCTCTTTGTAAACGACCACGTCCTGCCGATGGTCTGCCTCAGCTCCTGGTCCGCCTGATCCATCTCGTCCATGGACCGCATGAAGATGTTCAAGTTGACCCGCACGAGCGCGAAGAGCGTGGTCGTGAAGTGGACTTTGCCCTCGTCGTCGATCGGCATGTTCATGCGCACGAGGCGTTTGTAGGAGAGCAGGTCGGGGCATTTGGAGCCGAAGCCCAAGGGTGGGTCGATCTGCTTCAGTAGGGCGAACATGTCCGTGTAGTGGATTTTGCCTCTGGAATGAAAAGGAAAGAATAAACACCCTGGTATAATGTATGAATATAAACTGAGCTGTAAACCGAGAGTGGCGAGAAGAGGGCAATATTGAGAGCAGAGCAATTTTTAATGAGCATAACAAATAACATGTACATCTCAGCTTCTCTTTTTCCTACTCAATGGCCCATAAAATAGACAAGTGGATACTAGTGACTCATACTACATACAGCTGGAATAGTAGTTATAGATAGAATCATTCAGCTAGCTGAAAAATGAACTCATTTCGCCACTTCCTTTGACAGCATAGTTTATTTTTCTCTCCAACTTACTCTCCCAACGGATCATATTCACACCACACTGTAATAAACTCCGAGAGGTGATGGCTGCCAAGAATGGAGCTGTCCCTCGTGAGATAGTCAAAGCTGTCCATAATGACGGCCACCACAATGTTGAGCATGATGAAGGAGCAGAGGAAGATGAAGCTGACAAAGTAGAAGTAGGTCATGTTGGAGCCGCACGTCTTGTCGGGGTCGATCATGTCGCCGGTCGTGGCGTTGTACTCGTGGGCGCGGAGGTCGCACTCGCGCTCGGCGATGCACGCGATCATGATGTCGGGCCAGGCTTCGCCCGTGGAGCACCTGGAATGAGGGGTAACGAACATTAGCAATTGTTTTGCTAAGTTCCCAATGAACCAAAACGCCGGAATACCTGCTTAGGTTGCTACAAAATTATGGCGATGGTGACTGAACTAGTCTTTCTAAGCAGGTAGTCAGGCAGTTTGCCTCGCTGGGTAGTGGGTACTGTCGTTTTTGCATATTACATTGTTCAACATAATGCTTGAATTACATGCCAAATATGTTCATTTCTAGTAGAGAAGAACATGGCCTAAAATTGAAAGTTAATATTTGCACATAAAACGCTTGTCAAGTAATTACACTATCTGATAATTGCTCATCTAAAAACTATACTACTAGTCAATCAACTGCTAGGCACGTTGTTGTTATTTCTTCCTCCCCTCAGCTCCCTTTTAATCTAGGTCATTTTCGTCTAAAAACTTTTTCCCCGGCTATATTTCTCCCTTTTTATTGACTTGGGCAAATGGCAAAGCCTGTGGTCGGTAGCTATTGACATATTACAACACTCACGCCCTTTAATAGCTCGTTGGATATAGGAAAGGAAGTTTATTAATGTTTATAGTGCATTTGCCGATCGAGAGAGCGAGTGCAAGGTATAGTTTGGTGTCGATTAGGTGGCAAAAAAGTTAGCGAAGGCAGAAGAAGATCTATTGTATCGAGGGAGAAAGAAGGAGAAACAAGTGCCAAAAGTTTTCCCCTGTAGGCAATAGGAATGTATTATGTTGTTGGGAACACTCCATAGCATCTTGTAAATAATGCATGTAATCGCGTTAGGAAACTTGTTAAACACACATCTCTATTAAAGTTTATAGGTGTTCAAATTTGATGTCATATGTCAACACATCATTCGTCTACCAACATTTAGACACTTAATTTTGACATAATTTGTCTTAAATCTTACAATGATATACTTTCTGTCAGTTTCTGGGGACAAAAGCTTACCTAAATAGCATCATAAACGCCTGCCCCACGTTCCTAAAGTTGTTGTGCCTCTCGATGGCAGTGGATGCGTCGAGAGCAATGTTGCCGAACAGCTGCATGCCCACGATTGCGTAGATGAAGAACAGCATCACCATCAACATCATGACGTATGGAAGAGCCTGAGGAAGGAGAAAGTTATTTTACGTATGTTACACTCAAGGACCTCTTGTTTATACTACTTGATACATCGTGCTGTTACTGGTTATTATATATACAGGATTAGCTATTGTAGGAAGCTATAACCAGAGAAAAATAAGTCAAAAGTGCCCTTACATGCACAGTGTGTCCGCACGCAATATAGGATTCGACCAAATTTTTCGAGATTTTTAGCTTATGGGGTAGTTAAAGGTCTATATTTTCATAAACAAATCGAATTTTGGTCATTTTCCTTTTTTAACTTGTCTCCAGGACAGTTTTAAGTTGGTCTTAAGCTTGAAATGCATTTCAGCCAGAGCAAAAAGAGCCAGTTTTGAATGATGGTGTATGATATATAGTTAAAAGAAAACAATGTTGCTAAGCATTTTTAATATGTCCTAAGGACCCTAACATGATGTTCAACTGCTAATATTAAAGATTATTGGAGTTTTTATACCTTGTAAGAACAAAACACCACTGGGAAGGAAGTTTTATAAAACAACAATTTACCTTTTGGTCCAAACAGTTAATTTGGCAGTGTTGGGCACACTTTAGACCTATTTTATCGTGTTCAGCGTGTCTTTCCGGTCATTTTGGTGTATAGTATGTCTGTAGCACTTTGTCGCGAAAAATATGACAGTGCATAGAAGTTTTCCAGTTTATGAAGTAAAGTGAGAAAAGTGACCAAAAATGGCTGATTCCATAAAGCCCAAAACGTCCTTCTCTGCATAGAATAGTATTCAATTGGATGTAATTTGGCTTTAAATGTACAGTAAAACAGTTTTGTTTAATATATTAAGGTTATTTTAGTAATATAACATGTTAGGCCAAAAATCGCAAATTGCGTCCTTAATAAAAACGGACACACTGTGATATGATGGGGATTTTGAGGCATTTGGGTTTGATCCACAAGTGTATGACTTGGGATTTGAAGGCTAATTTACTCAAAGAGGATAGTTTATATGAACTTTTTACAGAAATAAATAAATTATATTGTACGTGTGTCTACGTATGTAAAATTAAGACAATGATATGATATATCCTTGCCGAGCAATCCGTTTTACCTAAATCACCTATTAACACTAATTCCTCCGCTTATTAAGTTATTAGTGTCCAATTCTAACTAGTCACTTACTTGAATTCAGAACTAAATTATCCATTGAAATAGGACAATAAACCTCCTTGAAATTATCTAACTATAATCAAAGAGGTTCTATTACTCTTGTATTAATACTTCTATGACTATAATCCAAGTATTATAACTCAGCATTCGTTTTGGCGGGCGTCTTTTTTCCATTTATACGTCCATGCTTTTTTTTCTCTCTCTCAGCAGAGCGATGCTGCGCCACGCGCTCAGCAGAGAAGCTCAACCTTCTGTGCTGAGTTTTCTTGAAAGAAGCCGAATCTCAGCAGAGCCCTCAGCTCAGGCAGTTGAGCAGAAGAAAAAAGGAGGGGATCGAGTCATAGAAGAAGAAGTATATAGAAAACTTTCTACAGGCCGCTAGGGCCGAAAGAGCTCCTTTTGAAGCGCCGCCCATGGAGGAAGCGTCAACTAATCCGCTATGAAGGGAAAATGATTGAATCATTATATAGAAGAAGCCAAAAGTTTTGATACAATTATACTATTAGATCTAGGCATGTTATTTGTTTATATTGTTGTATGAAGAGAGTGCAAAAAAGTCGTTTTAGTACATTTAGTGACTACATAAAATGGTTGCACGTTATTTGCCTTGGAAGAAACTTAATACCCAATAAGTTGCGTGATACACTTGACATGTTCTGTGGGGGGCAAAACTGAGTTTGCTACGCTACTACAGGGGCCAATGGATGACCAAAAGGTCGGCCAAAACTTCTATTATAAGTGGTCTTACATTTTAATTCCTTAGGTCCGTGACTAATTATATTATACAATATATAGTCAAGTCTTCAATGTATCAATATTTTGCATTAAAGAGCTATACTTGCAATTTGCATGTTATATAAAAGTCATATCTGAAACTAAATTTGGACCAAATTCACCTTTGGTGTCTGTCAACCCTGAAGTATGATGCAAGAAGAACCGGCCACCCGTTCAAGGCTGAGGGGAGGAAAAAAAAGGAAAAAAAATGCACAGTGGGTTTTGGAGGATGTAGATATAATATTTATAATAAAAAACAAGCCATTTAATAGACTGAAAAAATTGTAGGATATAAATCTTATAATGTAATTTTAATAATAAAAAATAACCAACTGTGCATTGCAACTGAGTTGAGCTCCGGCCAAGGGAAATCATGCATCGTCCTGACTGTCTCCTGAGTGACCTGAGGTTGTGAGCTACCAGTATGTTGAGCAAAAGAAACCGGATTTCCCGGCACAAATTTGAACTTTATTAAGCAAACAATATTATGATCTATGCGAAGTACAAAGCATAATTATTCAAATTAAATTACAGATGAAACCTAGTGCCTGCTATTCTCTACACCTTTAGTAAAAAAAATGCTGCAATAAGAGCTCTGGGGAGATCGTAGAACAAGTTGATTTTATGATATAAAGGCATTAAAATCATAATATATGATTTTAGTTTACGCTTCCTCCGTAGGCGGCGCTTCGAAAGGGCTTAATTCCGCCTGGTTTGCCTGTTTAAAAGTATTCTATATACTCCTTCTTCTATGGATCGAGTCTCAGGCCTCAGCCTTTCGATCCCTCAGCAGCGATGGTGCTTTTCATTGGCCTACAGGAAAGCTCATTTTGAAGTCTCTGTTTCTGCCAAAGGTAGGGGCAACATTTGGCAAAATATTCGGCCCAAAGTTATTACATTTTCACCTATTACGCACGTCCTAATCCCGATTTTCTTCAAAATTTCGTGCAGAAAGAGCATTGTCAATATTTGACCGTTATATTTAGCGAGATTGAATTGCACTTAGAGTGAAGGAAAACGCTGGTGTATGGCGTATATTCTTCTCTTGGCTTTCATCTCCCAATTTTCTTTCTTCCCTGCCGGCCGTTTTCCGCCTCCTTTCCCCCCTTTTTCAGCTCAATTCTTTATCCGGCGCCGCCACGACGCCATGATGTCGCCATCGCCATGATCCACGTTTCTGCATGCCGCCATTGATGCAGTCGGACCGGTGGATCGACTGCAAGGACGGCTTCACCGAACTGAATATGCGGACAGGTAATACAATAACTGTAGAAAACGAGTTTTTGGGCATTTCAAGGCCGCGGGGCAGTGCAATTGATATTGACCGACGCACCCATTGAAGCTGAGTAAATGTTTTAGTTTAGTGAGGAGTCCTGATTAAATACTATTGCTTGCTATAGTACTTAGTCCTGATTGTTCTGGGTGCCTTGATCCTGACCCTGTCAATCTTTTGTGTTCCAGCTATCTGTTCCCGCTTGGGTGTCCGCTGTCCCGGCCTCGTGTCCTCCGCGCTCTGCCCTGCTTTCGAGCTCTCTCGCCTCGGGTTGGAATGCCCACTTCAAGCTCAGAACGAGGTCTTGGAGTCCCAGAAGGGAAAAGGAGCAAATTAAGGTAAGAAAAAAAGATGTTGCAAGTTACTTCCATTGCGTGCTCAAACACCTCAAAAGTGCCACTTTCTTTGGAGTTCTCTTGTTTAAACCTTTTTTTGGTGTTTCTACATATTGTTTAACAACCCTCTTTTTATTTTTAAGGCTGTTTCCGAGGCGTTTTGGACCCTCCGCTCCATTGCCATTTGCCAGCAGGGTCAAGAGTCAGTCATACATGCAGGCTCTAAAATGGAGGTAAGGCTAATTAATTGTATAAAGAGAATACTCGAAAAGCAGCTCATTTGAGTATACTAATCCAGTCAATACTTTTTGGTAGTTGTAGGTGATATAATTAGCAGTTTTTTAAAGCACTAATTCATGTTCTTCTTGTTCCAGTATTCCGTCCCTTTACTCCACTCGTCGACGCGAGATCTGTCCGAAACCGGTTGAGCTGCTGTGTTAAACCAGTGACCGTGTCACGTTGGGTTGTTGGATTTGGAGACGCCTCCGGAGCACCGTTGGGTCAGTCTCCGAAGAGCCAAAGTCGGTCCACGTGTGATCGGGAAAGGCTCTTGACACGATATCTGGAAGCCCACCTGAAACCAAGGAGCTTCAAGGACAGGTAACGCCCACATCTAATATTTACTCTTATTGAGCACTTTTCTTGTTGTTATATTGAGTAAGTGCACATATTGGTAGTGATTTAAAGGGAGGTTGCGCATCGAAACTTCTCTGTCGCTAACTACTATTGCTGTTCTTCAGATGGCTGAATCATGAGAAAAATGCTGCATCAAATTGAAATGCCGCGTATGCGTTTCTTTTATGGCAATAATATTACATTTAGTTTGAATTGTTTCAGCAAAGGCTATTCCCAAATGTATTTAATATATTTTCTTTACAGTTTTCCATCCGCGCCTCGCGATCCAGCCGTACTAATCCGTGGTGTGGAGCTGTTGGGTTTGGAACCGATCTGTGCCTTGGATCCAATTGGCGGCGTGTGGGTTGAGTCGGTGGTGACTTCACCGAGGATCGATTAGACTGGGTAAGTAATAAGAAATCTCCGGATTTAATAGTTTTTTTTGTAAATATATTTATTCTGAATTATAAATGTCGCTTTTATGAAAATAAAACAGGAGGTTAAAGTTACTTTTTGTTATGTCAAGTTTTATCCAAGGCAGTAAAACACCTTATTTGAATCAATCCAGTTACTTTGAAATGTATTCACTCCTATCCTCTCTCTCTCTTCCAGCTTTTGAGCCAACTTCACATCTCGTCTCCTGCCTGCCTTCTCACCAAGGCTCCCGAAGATTGTGCCACCTTGACTGCCAAGGAAGAAGAGCCGCAGGGTAGTGGAGATGATCAAATCTCCCCAGAACGAACATTCAGTCCCCATTTCGAGTCCGTCTTGAGAGCCTGGACAGTGAGAGCGATCCGGAGATTGGGCAGCAGCAGGCAAGAAGAACCTACGACCATCATTGTCGCAGGCCGACGCCTTGGCAATGAGCCACCACAGCCCCCTGTTTATAATTTATATTTCAACCTTAAATTTATAGCAAACTGCTTCAATCTCAGATTAACTAATTGGAACTGATGTATTCAAAGTCCCAATTAAGTGATTGATGTTTCCAGATTCTGTTCCCTTCATCCTGGTTTGCCACAACGGACGTCGGCGATGGAGGACTGTGCCACCACAAGGGACTCCACCAATGCAGGAACCCGATGCAGGCTAAGTTTTATATAATTTTAGTTATGTCTTCCATCCGGTCTTCCAATAAGGTGCGTCATGTTTTGGGATCGCTTAGAATAGATTAGTTTTATTTTGTTTTATGGTCATTTTCTTAGTTCATATTCAGAGTTAAGATCATCTAGTAGCTGGAATAGGATGCAAGATAGACTTTTCAAATCTCATCGCTTTATTTTATATATTGTCGGAACTTGAGTCTTGGGTTGGGTTCGGCTGGCTTGGAGGAGGATGGATTCGCTCGATTGACTGTTTTAGGGTATCACGATTAAGGAGATTGTTCGCTCTCATTTGGAAAATAAAAACTTAGTTTAAGTTTTCTGTCTACTCTCTACTGTCTGGACCCTATTTCCTCCTACTTTTATAATAATGCTTTTTTCTCCTTATTTATCGGCTTCAGTCTAGTAGCTAGACCATAAGGTACTCTTTACTTTATTTATAGAGGAATATGTGACCTTTTCTGCTTGTGGTTCATTTACAGTAATTGTTAGGTTAATTTTGAGGCCACAAATGAATTTGTCAGCTTAAGATACTTCAGAAAAGTGTTTTCACCTTCTGGTATATGCATATGGTAGGCTGCATAACCAATTTTAGATTATCTTAAAGTGGAGTTTCTCTCCTTATAGTGAATTTTTAGTTGGTTGTAAGTCTAGATGCTCTCTTAACTTCTAATGCAGTATACATCCTCTATTCTCCTCCTCCCTTCTTTGGAGATTTTGGCCTCTTCCTTCTCCTTAAAAGCAAGATATTCATTGTAAATTAATTATGAAATAAAAGTACGAGGCAGTTTATTTGAATCTCCCCGTCTGTATGAAGTGAAGACATTTCACGTATTCATCCAATGCATCACTTGACTGCATGAAGGCGGCCGGGATGACAAATAAGCAGCAATAGAGTATTTATTTTTTATTAACTTTATGCCGATATCGGAAAAAGCTGCTCGTTTTATGTGCCACGAACAAGTTGAAACGGCTTTATTCAAAGTATTTTCCACAACAGCAATGAATTATTATGGATCAATGAAATGCATTTTTATGATTGATTTTATTGAAGACAATTTCATGCGTATAACTTGAAGTGAAACTAGGCGTATACCGGCTTAACCATAAAATCATTATTTTCTAAAAATGATTGTATTCCTTTTGTTGTATTCTTTCCAGAGATTTTTTATACCTCCGTGCCATGCTTTGAACTTATGTGTGTGTGTTGTCCCATGTTAGTAGGGAATCATGAAACACATCACTAATCCTCCATCTCTTGTTTATTCCAGGTTGTCAGTTTCGCGGTGTGTCCATTTTCGTCCACCAGTACTTCCAATGTTGAGAATATCAAGTGTAGCCAGGGATCAAAATGAGAAGTTTCTTAAGGGGCTATAAAAGCTGTCGCGGTATATGTCCAGAAAGTTCAGAGTTCTACATAGCGGCCACCGCCATATGAGACTCGCCGAATGACACTGTGCCAACCAAGACGCTGTTTAGTTCCACATGGAAATTGTATCATCTAGATAACCCGTGTGCTTATGCTAAGTGTGGACTCTTCTAGTGTAGTCCGAAGCGGTCCTTGTTATTAAGAGTTAAGGGAACCTTGGAGGCGCGGCCTTAGTATACTTTACTTTACTTTATTCCAATTCACGTACATATATCACAATTACAACACATTGTTACAATTATTTTATATTTGGCGAACATGGCCTAGGTCGGTTCCGACCTTTGGGCTTGGAAACTTATCTGATTCTTATTTTGGCTCGGTTTTTATGTCATGATAGTGTTATCTTGGTTTATATGTACCGTGTTAGTTACATAATTAACGTCTTTGTGGGTATATATTGTTGTCTGTCAGGAGGATCTGGATGGTGGGATTTCCGATGAATTTGAGCAAGCCCTTGGTTGTCCAAGGAACCTGTCCGTTGTATGTTTTAAAAGTCTCTGAGCGTAGGATGTTTAATCGGGGGCAGTAGTAGCTTAAATGTTCCGGTGTTTCTTCGTTCTCGCCGCACAGTCTGCATTTGTCTGATAGGGATGGATTTTTCTTGTGCTGGTGTCTCATGAGATTGCAGAAGCCAGTGACCCATTGAATGCATGAACCAAGCTGGCTTCGGCTCAGCGTGAGGAGCCGATCCGAGACCTTGGGATTTGGTACCGGAAACCAGACTCGAGTTCTTTTGCATTCGTTGGGTTTGGCTAGCCATTCTTGTGACCATGCTTTGGCGGTGTTGGTTTCATAGATACGCTTGAGTGTTTTTCTGCTACGTAGTACCTCATGTGGAATACCCGTATCAAGGGCCTCTTTGGCTAGTGTGTCCGCTCGTTCGTTGAATTCCCTGCCGACATGTGCTTTGATCCAGTAGATGCGCAGCTTAACCTTTTTGTTCTTTGTTAAGTCGTTAATTGCGCCTTTGGTTCTTGCTGCTTGTATTGAGGTTAGAGTGTTCGCCTTCAGTGCTTGTATGGATGATAGGCTATCCGTGTGTATGTTAATTCTGCCAGTGATGTTCAGTTCTGCAAGTCTGGTTGCTGCCATTTCTAGGCCCACCAGCTCAGCCTGGAAGACAGTCGAGTTATTGGGCAGTTTGAATGTTCCATATGTTATTTCTTTGCCTCCCTGGGTGATGGTGTAGGCAGCACCTACTTTGTGATCCCTCTTGCTCCCGTCGGTGTACACTTCAGTGCGCGCTGTTTCATTTTCAGTGGCCTCGCGTTCGGACAGCCTTGCCCTGTCACGTTTGTTGATTGTCACTTTATAGTCGGGTGGTTCTGGCCCTGCTAGTTGAGTACGTTTGGCGTGGAGTAGTCGCATGTGTCCTTTGGGGTGTAGTGTCTCGGGGTCACTTAGTTCTTCCTGCCAGTGGACCTGAAGTCTGTCGTATGCTGAGAGTGAGAGTTCTTTTGCTGTTAGATGCAGGGGTACAGTACCAAGCATGACTTGAAGTCCAGCCAGGGGAGTGCCCTTGTGGCAGTGAGCGATATTTGTGAGAGCCTTGTAACTTGTACTATTGAGGATTTTACGTTGTGTCTTGGTGACGGAGTGGGCCCACAGATGGCAGCCGTACAGCATGATAGGCGTTATGCAGCCAGTCCAGATCCAGTGTATCATATCCGGTCTCACCCCGTAGTTGCGTCCGACTAGATTGTTGGTTGCATATATTATTCGTTTTGCCTTCTCTGCCATCCTCTTGATGTGAGGGGTCCAATTAAGATTGTATGTAATTGTTACACCAAGATATTTGGCTGATGTGGAGTATGCAATTCTTGTTCCATCAATGACTATGCGCGTGGGTTTGCGCATTTTCTTGCGTCTGAAGTGTACTACCTCCGTCTTGCCTGCGTGAAACTCTAGGCCGTTGCGTCTACCCCAGGCCAGGGCTACGTCAACTGCTTCTTGTGCTTGTCTCCTGCATATTTCAGGTTTGGGTCCTGTTACTAGGATGCATCCATCGTCGGCAAAGCCTGTTACAAATGCTACCTCGCTGATCTGTGAGAGAGCTTCTTCAAAGACAATGTTCCAGACTATGGGGGATAGGACTCCACCTTGTGGTGTCCCGCGCTTGATTTGTCGCGTGATGCTGTACCCTGCCAGGCGTGTTGTAGTGGTGCGATTTTTTAAGTAGTGTTCGTACCAGCCGACGAAATCTTCACTGATACCCCGCCTTCGTAACGCTGAGATGGCCGCATCATGATCAAGCCGGTCAAATGCTCCCTTGATGTCTAGGAATACGCCTATGCCTTGCTCACCTCTGTTAAGTGCTTGTTCAATTTTGTGGACCGTCCTACTAAGCGCTGTTTCGGTTGATCTGCCTTTCCGGAAGGCAAATTGCATGTTTGTCATTGGTTTAGTCAAGAAGTGTGTACGTTCCAGATTCCAGAGCTCCACTCTCTCGAAGCCTTTGAGGACAAAGTTCGCCAGTGTAATAGGTCGGAACGACTCTACCGTATCATATGCATCCTTGCCAGGCTTGGGAATGAATATTGTTTCTGAGTCCCTCCAGAGTTTGGGTGTGTATTTTAGGAATTTGATTGCCTTAAGGATGCGCACTATAAGTTGTAGGGTAGCTTCTGATAAGTTTTGCAGTACCAAAGGTATGATTCCGTCAGGCCCGGGCGCCTTGTGTGGTCCGAATTCTTTGAAAGCTTTGTGAACTGTTGCTGTGTTTATGTGTGGATACATCTTATCTAAGTCTAGAGTCAGAATCCTTTTGTGATTTAATGGTACATTGAGATTCTGTGTGGCAGGGACAGAGTCAGGACAGTGACGGTCCATTAGGTCATTTAGGGTGGTGATGGGATCCTGCGATATGACCTCAATGTTCGGTTGATTGCCTTGTTTTTTAAGTTGTTTCATGAGATCTGGGACTGACTTGAGGTCATTTAATTCGTCCTTATGAAGATTGCTCTTAATATTGCGAATTTTATTGCACAGTGCATTGCTAATGTCATTGTACTCTCTCTTGTGTTCTTGGTTACCAGTCCGGCGATAGCGCTGTCTAAGGCGTTTTTTATGTGCAAGGCTAGCCGCAATATCGTCGTCCTTCCACCATTCTCGTATCTTTTTTCGCTCAGCATTTTTAAAGGGACATTTCTCATCAATGGTTAGTGTAATGGCGTTGGTTAAGGAGCTTACGATTATGTCAACCTCTTCGGGGTCTGTGTATTCTCCGAAGTTTACCTTTCTATTGTCGATCTGCTTCCTGGTGTCATTCCATGGAATCTTGTTCCAAGCTCGTACTTGTTTTTTCGCAGGGTTGATATTCAGTTTAAAGGAGATGAGGTTGTGGTCGGAGTCCTCGAATTGCGTTACCTTCCAGTCTGTGAGTTCGTCATAAATATCGCGCGTTAGTGTGAGATCTATGTGTGTGCCAGTTCCTTGGTTTCCTACAAAGGTTGGAGGACTACCCGGATAATTTTGGATAATTACATTATGGCGTGCAATGGTTAGCTCTAGGATGTCGCCCCGAGGGTTCTGGTGGGTTCCCCACAGGGTCGAGTGCGCATTCGAGTCGGTACCAATTATGAGTCTGATTTGGGAGTTGATGGCGTAGTTACAAACTTTGTCAATCAGGTCAAAATTCGGGATGTTAATATCGCAATAGACCGAGGCCAAGAGGAGGGGCCCAGTTTCGGTTTCTACCAGGCATACAACAGCGTCCCTGTCTGAAATAATGTCAACGATGCTCGCCTTCAGTGTCGAGTCCACCAGTATAGCGGCTCTACTGGATTCCTTGGAGAATGTTCTGAATCCTACGATACCCCGCGCTGTTTTGTTCTTGGTTAAATTTGGTTCGGTAAGTAATATAACGCTATTACGATCCTTCTTGGTTAAGTATTCAAGAGACTGCAAGGCTTTGAGAGATTTATGGCAGTTTAACTGTCTGACGTTCAAATTACCAAGATTTGCCGTATACATTTTGCTTATAATTGCTACTGCTTAGGGTCTAGGCTGGCTTTTTGAAAATTGGAAGCTGCACGCGTCGTAAATGTAAAATGAGTTCTTCAGGTGGGTTAGTTGATGAGTTCTTTCGTGTTTTTTTGTGGTTAGTAAATAGTAATTTAAGGGTTTTATTTCGATTTCATTTGATATAGTTATTGAAATATTTTGCACTCCCCTGATTCTGTTAAAAATGTTAATTCGTCCCTGTTGGCTATTTTGTTCTTTACATGATATGACCCCCGTCTTTACATAATTTTTCTCGCTCAACATTTCGGAATTACAATACATCATGTTCTTCTTATTTCTGCCCGTTGCCGTCCTCCTTCTTCCTCGCCTCCGGATCATCCAGCCTGATCCTCGCTGCCGATGCCGCAATGTGTAGGTTGTTCTCTCCCCTGTCTAGGCGCTCCCTTAGGTCCGCAAGCATCGTTTCGTCGGGGACGAACTTGAGTTTCTTGGTAAAACCGCTCCTGCCCTCGAACTTTTCCACTCCTGTCGCTTGCCCTTTCAGCTCATTGAGGAGCAGCACCGTGCTCATCAGCTCCTCCGCCGTCATACTGTCCGGAACACCGCTTCTCAGGGAAAGCTTGCAACTAATTGCCTTGCCCGGCATCTTGACCATGTTGTACTGTTGGCCCTCAATCACCGCGTCCCTCATGTCTGCGCCAATGCGCGTCGCGTGCTCCTCGCTGTATACTCCCGTCTTCAGGCACCCGCTCGCCTCCAAGAAGGTGCCGGCCATCTTAATGCGGTATTTGACGACACAGCTCATCGTAATCCACCTGGAGACATCGTCCAGGTCCGTCTTAGTGCACTTGCCGCCGCTTCTTTTGCTAATGTAGTACCAGAAGATAGGCTTGTTCCTTGATGGATCGTCCCTTCCGTACCTGTCTTGGTAGTGCCGCTTGTTGTTTTGGTTGCCAGCTTCGTCATCTGCTCTCTCCTTCCTCTTGTACGCCCTCGGCGTGAAAGCACCGCTTGTCCCCTGTGTTGGCTCGTGTGTTTTGCCCGTGTTGGAGCCTTGCGTCATGTTGTTCGGGCTGTTAGTGAGCGTGACCGATAATTGTTGGTTCTGCTTGGAGGGTGTCGATGTACGGTTTAGTCCCCTGAGACGTTCGTTCTCGTGGTGGCCAGCCCCGAACTGGACGGTGTCGTTGTTCTCGCCCTCTGGTTCGCTCGGTTCAGCGTTTAGCATGGGCAGCGCTTCCGTGGCCTCCTTTTGCTTCTCGATCTCCGCCTGCATTCTCAGCATCTTTGCCTTGTATCTTGCCATCCTGACCTCTGGAGGTTCATTCTGTCTCTGGATCCTCGCAACCTCTCTCGTACTCGTCGTCATCAAGCACAGTGACGTGTCCATCTCTGACACATCTTGTTGTAGCTCCTCCTCCGATTCCAGGTCTTTCATACGGGCGTCCTTCTCTCTCTCGTCCAGTACTGACGCCAGTGACATGGTGGCCGACCGCGCGGGGGTTGTTGCTGGCGTGCTATAGTTGCTCGTGCGGTACCCTACATACCCTCCTGCATTGTTGGTTGGTTTGGTCGACTCGCTTTCCAATGGCTTTTCCGAGTTGCTCGTCTGGACGTTGGTCACGTCCTTCGTCTTGTCTCTGCTTTCGGCCGCGGCCGCCGCCTTCAGCTGCCTCGCAAGACTCGCACTTGTTCTCTCTCGTCCTCCACCGCGTCCGCCGCTACGGAGCCCTTGGCGGCCCCGGTTCTCCAGTCGCCTCCGCTGCTCAGCCAACTTCTCGTCGTCGTCGCTCTGTTTCGCAAAGAGATTCTCGAGGGCCTTCACCTCCTTATCGTCCTTTTCACCTCTCTCGCCATCGTTGCCCTCGTCACCCGAGCTGCCCGAGCTGTCTGCACCGTCCACTTGCGCAATTCTCCACCCGGAGACGTCCAGGAGCACTGCTCCATGTCCTGGCTGTGGTTTTCGGTGTTGTCTTCCACGCCTGGTCACCGTTCTCCAGTCGGACTCTGGATCATTGTCGGCCATCCTGGCCACCTTGACATCCTTCTCGACCTTTCTGATCCTGGCGATACCGCCCGCACATACCTCAGCGTACGTTCTCATGCTCGTGTTGATCGCGTCGGTCACGTCCACGTTGGTCTTTTGTTGTTGTTGTTGGTTTTGGCTCTCTTCTCTTCCGCTCGGCCGCCCGTCTGCTTTGACTCCGCTTTCCTCGCTTTCCTCGCTTTCCTCGCTCGCTCGCGCTCGCTCACCCGCACTCAGCGATAGCTTGGTTGACGGAACTCTCTTCTTTCGTTTGTCAACGCAACCTCGACAGGACTGTCTTGGGATTCGTGGGCGTGGCAGGGCGTGGCAGGCTTAAAACCGCCCCTGAGGGGGCTCTTTTTGTAGCTGGTGGTCCTCTGTGTCACGATGTGGCTTTGGTTAACTCCGATGGGTTGGTGGAGCACTGATAATTGCGTTTGAAAGTTTGGACTTTTCGATCTTTTCTTCTCTTTCGCACACGTCCGTTCTCCTCGGCTTCAAAACAAGAATCCCAGCTGCTGTGATCAGGGGCCATATTGGATCCACAGGCCCTGTTTACATCTATAATAGATGTTTTGGGAGGCAAATT
>LR138901.1:0-16120 GCA_900659605.1 Tisbe holothuriae | reverse complement strand
CAATGTAGATGGCAGCGTCACCCTGAATCTGTGTTGCCTGGGTGATGAACAGTGCACCGGCAAACAAATCAGCCTAATGTAATATTACAGTATAGTAAATAGTTTACGTAGATATACTTGGTTATCTTACAGATATCTTTGTAAAGACGTAGAGAAGCAGAGCCAACACTGACAGGTAGATCCTGATTCTACTTCCACCAAATCGCTTCTTGAGGTATTCTGGCATTGTGTAAACGCCAGACGCCATGTAGACAGGGACAAAGAGCCATCCAAGCATCAAGAGGAAAGCAATAGCCTGGAAAGAGTACACACTACATTTTCTGTGGACAGTGGTTTGGCATTGTTTGGTATTTACATTTAATTTTGAGTCATACCTGTGCTTTTTACGTGTCTAAATAATCATTATTCCTTATTTAAAGACTGCATAAAATTAATATTATATGTATCTGCACTCCGCAATATTTTAAGTCAGGGCTAATGACTTTAGTCACAACTATTACGCAATAACTATTTCACAACTGTAGCATCAAACAGCTCCTGTTATATTACTCATATTTTGTTTGCACACCTCCAATACATGGCAAATTAATACGTGCATTACATATTGCCAGACGTTAATAAGTCACATTGCATTACATCACGTTATCTTATTTGAACCTTTCTGCGTATGTCAGTGGTATTCGGGAATACACAAAGCTATGCAAGGAGTTCGTACCATTGGTATCAAAGGGTTTTATATAACATCGTTTAATATAATTCAATGAGTGCAAATGGAGCATGAAATAGTCTTTTTACGTAATAAGCATCAGCGTATTTCTCATATATGGCATTGTAATACTAATTAAGACATTTATTATTTCTGAAATACACTCGAAATGAACAAACACATTTTACTAGATCAATATAAATGAGTTAGAAGAATTCACCAATTTTCAACATTATTTAAATGTAAGAAATAAGAACCCATTCCGCACTTTATAAACCTGCTAAAATCTACTTTCTTCGAGCCTACTAAAACTTTTCTCCTCTTCCCAGATTGCAGTAGGAGAAAGAAAGTTTCTCCCAAGATAAAAAAAACCGACGGCGGAGAAATTCCTATTGTCGATTATTCGCCGATCACGTTGCTATCAACATGTGAGCTGCCGACATTTTTCTATCTGACAGGCTTATATCATCCGTCTGGCAGTAAATTGATCTGATTGAATTACAGGGTAAATGTGAGAACTAAATATACCACAGAGACATTGTTTTAAATGTGATTTATGTCTGTTTAGCCTTTTAGGTTATTAATCCAACACTATTTAAATATGTTTTGTGTTTTATTATACGTGCACTGATGATAGCATCTATTATTTCTTATTTAGAGACCTTAAGATTATATGCTTTGTTTATTATTATACGTGTACTGTGTTTATAAGGAGTCCCTCCAAAAAGTACTTTCTGATGATAGCATCTATTATTTCTAATTTAGGGGCCTTAAGATTAATCATTCGGAAATCAAATTAACCTCAGCTGGCTACTTGTGTAACTCTATTTTGTATGACATAGTTAGATGCATATTCTGCTAATAAGCAGACTGATTAATCTCTGGTAATAAATGAATGGGGAGTCTCTTGACAGCATTCCGTTGCATTAGAAGTAAACCAGCATAAACCGTACATAAATAGGAGAATTTTTTTTATTAAGAGCTCTCCTACACTGGGATTACAAAAGAAAATATTTGGAATAATTCCAGAATAATTCCGGAAATATATCAGAATAATTCTTGTTAGACAGGAAGTTTTCCTGTTTAATACCATTTCCTTCTTCCCTAGCACACACTCACACCTTGCTAGGACTGGTGGGGAAGGAAAGAAGAAGTTTGTTTTCCGTAATTATTCCGGAATTATTCCTGTTTCTGCTTCCGCGTAGAGCTGTCCTACACGGAAGCAGATGCAGAAATAATTCCGGAATAATTCTGGAATAATTCTTCTTTCCTCCTCCACCTAGCAATGCGTGAGTGGGTGCTAGAGAGGAATGAAAATGGTATGAAACAGGAAAACTTCCTCTCTAATAAGAATTATTCTGGTATATTTCTGGAATTACTCTGGAATGTTTCCTAATATTTTCCTTTTTCATGCCTGTGTAGGAGAGCTCGTAGGAACGTAGTTTGTAGATATTTAAGTTATAACATTTAAAATAAACATTAGTTATGATAGTTACCGTAAGCTCAAAAGCAGCGATTCCAATACCCGATCCAGCCCCTGAGCCAGCCAGCCCGATGAAGTGCCCTGATCCGATGTTACTCGCAAAGAGAGAGGCTCCGACCTATAAGAAAACATGTTCGAATAAATTATGATTCATTTTGTTACAGTGAAGTGAATGCAACTCTCACTATTTATAAAATTACACACAAGGGTCTGCGATTCTCGATATAAAGATTTTAACGTTATTATGCAGCTGTTATACTACATAGATGCAAATATAGAAAACAGACTTAGAAATTTACTTTTTTTAAATGAAATTGTGTACGATTATCCACTTTTATTTATTGCTAAAGAGAATTTTCAACTTCCTAACGAACAACATTGAAAATGCATTTTATACGTACATAATTTAATGTGCTAACATAGCAACCATTCCTGTGCAAACTAGGTGATGACATTATATTGTCACCTTATTTGACGAAAGAAACTTTTGTACTGCATCTTAGTACCCGATAATATGGTAGATATTTGCAGTACAAACCATATATTGCTTCCGAGAAACGCGTCTGAGAATCTTATTCGACCTAAATGACAACTGAGTATTGACAGAATCGATTGACATCAAACTTTGTATGTATTTTTATTACTATATACACATATACACACCGCTGGAGTTCAACAACGTCGCGTGGTTTGAACTAAATGACTTTACTTTGAACTAACTGTAGGTTTTGTAAAGCCAGTAAAGGTATAATTGAACTCTTAAAATATTTTGATAAAACATGTCTCGGGAGAGCTTATTTTTCCTCCGAGAGGCTCTTCTTTCCAATCATGTCAAGTTCCCTTCATTTAAGACGCATTTATATTACATAAATGGAGCTTTTCATGTGTTCTCTCTGATGCCATTCAAATTGCATATTTTGTTATCGTTTTACACCCTATGCCAAAAAAGCATGCAGATTATACCCACTTTGCTCCAAGAGGGAACCCTCGCGGACCAATAGCTTACCAAACAACACCAAAACTAAAGCTTACTAAAGACTCTGTACACCTAATTAATGGATTAATGAGGCCCATGAGGTAGAAAAAACGAAGTGCTTATGTAGCCTTATTTTTGAACATTTCTCTTTATTGAACGTTTCTTACATCTTCTTGCTCTCGCCCATTAATAATGTTATTGACGTTCGCGCAAAAAGTGGAAGGAACCAAAAGAAATGTGAGAAAATTTAGATTTATGTTGCCATTTGAAAAATAAGACTTTCCCGCTTATATAATGTGACGACATCTCCCATTATCTATCTATCTTTCTCTCTCTCTGTCTCTCTTTCTTTCAACTTCTCTCTCTCTCTCTCTCCTCTCTCTCTCTCTCCTGCTTACTTTCTTTGATGCTCCTCCCCATTTTCTAATTTTGCTATCTTATAACCACATCGAACAGATTACTCTTTGAATTACCGGGATGAAGTGCATGCTCCTCGAGGTCAGAAAGTATCCAGAGACGGTGCTGCGGTTGCTCCGCCAAGAGGCCTGAAAATGAGAAATGTTTAAATCAGACGATCATTAAGGGCAGCTAAACCTCCGGGAAGTTTGTTCATTAAGAGTACATGTATTTAGCGAGACATTTTATACTATAGATATTGTAATACTAGGTTGTAGACAATTATATTTATGTATGTAACTGAACGATAACAATGCATTAGCTACTGGTTACTTCTATACACACTTTTATGGAGAACAACTATGTGTGGTAATAATCTTACCCACAGCCCAACCAGCAGCACAAACACAAAGTACCCGACAATAACAACATAATCCCACGCCTCCAACCCTTTAAACGTCGACTCTGCCTCCAACGCCGAAACCATGATTAGTCCTTAAAACACTGAAACGCACAAGAACAGTTTTTCCACCTCGTGCAGTCGCATAAAATTCCTTTGAAGGAGTTTTTATGATTGTGATTGTTGCATATTACAGCAGAAAAAAGGTATTAAAACACAACATCCTGCAAAACTTTGTTGTATTCTGAGTCACGTCTTGGGGATCGTCACGGACGGAGCAAGTGATCAAGGAGCTGGATATTTTTTTCAAGGTAGGACACTGTCACTGTTTACTATGATACTTTGCATAAATAGTCAGTTGGTGTATGTAACTAAGCTTAAAACACTTGTGCATTAGTATATAAAATGCGTAGTAACAGCTGATATGTCATTTAATATATCAGGCACACACAAAAATAGGCGTTGTTATACCAATGACAACACATCCAGGTATTCTAAAATAGCCAGAGAGTACACACACGGTGTATTTTCAAGTATACGGCTCGGTTCATCTTCTTCCTCTTAGACAACCTGTGCATGGTATGCGTATACAGAGTGCCACACAGCGCGCACTAATAATAATATTCCAAGAAAAGAACCTGACCAGGAGATACCTTTATGGAGAACCCCGTGATTTCTATATATACGCATATACTGCTACTGATGGTTGCTTCACCTGTGTTCATGCATGGCATTTGTACTCTCCACGCGCGCACGCCTTTTGAAGCTCGCGGCAACAGGTCAGAAATAAGCAGAAGGAAGCAGTTTTTGAACTTTGAAGGGTGTGTTTTTAAAGTGATAACTTTGATATGGGATTTTCCCTATGTAGATAGAAATGCTAAGTATAAGTAGTAGAATGCATATGACTCTAGGCGGTAACTTTTTCGTACTCCCCGCTCAATGAACTTGACAAATTCCTGCACTAAGATAGCTTCGTTATAAGGACTATTTGCACTTAATATGATACATGTTTGGGTGTCTTTTTTACAATGGTTTAAAAGATTCAGCTTTAGAGGGCCTTTTTCCGTATACAATATCAATTTACAAACTGCGCAAAAACTATAATGTAATGTCTCTTACATTCTAGGGCTTGACGAAGCCTCGTAATATTTTCAGCGGAAGTACACGCCCTGTAAATCAGGTTTTTGTTAATAATTCTAACATAGTAATATATATGAAGGATCATGCATAAATGTAATGATCCTATTCTTTTAGAACCATAATTATGGTACGGTAGAAAATCTTCAAGTCATTTTTGGCCAATAAATCTTTATTCAATAATCTTGTCTTAAACAATTTATTAAACCGTATATTATTTTTAAACAGAAGATCAAACACGTTATTTTTTCAAACATAGATTAATAGTAGAATCCCATGGTAAAGACCACCAAACATAATACGACAACAGCATTGACGTCGACCAATCTGAAAGAAGAACATTGCGATGACATCAGCAATTATTTTATGCATATTTAAGGGAGTTATACCTGTAAATCATACTTAAGAACACATAAAAAACTTTAAACCAATACTTTAGTCTACAAACATAATTATGATGCATAGTATGCTCAATGATGGTCTATAGTGTACTATAGAACATTCTTCAATGATGCTTGTATAGAGCTACACTACTGTAGGTCTTTAATGATTACAATAAATACCTTTTCCAAAGCGGTGCTTCGACCAGAAACGCTGCCGCCTCCTCTGCCTGCTGCTCCGGGCTCTTCCTCGCCTCCGCCGGCTCAGCCAGGTCATTGGGGTCCGCCTTGGACACGCTGCAGAGGATGTCGACGGTGCGACGGCAGCAGCCTGGGGTGGAGGAGGAGACGTCCTCGGTATCTGAGGAGCCAGTTGCTTGAGATATAAAACAATTAATATACAGGGTGACATTTCATGGTTGCCTCTAAAACGAATTATTAAACCCGTTTAAAAACGTTTGCTGGATCACCCCTGGTGTTTTTAACCAGGGTACTACTTTTCGGTTCATTCACCAGACACGCCATAAAAGCTCATGTGCCACAGGGGGGATTCAAACCTGCAGCCTCCTGGGCTGCAGGGACAAGCGACTTGCGTACACGGCTACCACGTCCCCCCTTATTTAACCTCCTCGGTGTCTGAGGATGCTTGAGATAAAAGGAAAGAAGGTGTACAGGGTGATACATTGTTAGATTGTAGAAAGCGGATATGACTTCTTTGGGATTTTCGTTTTCCCCCTAGATTTCCGAGCCGAGGTATTCCATTTATTTTCTCTGATAAAAATTACGCTAACCAAGAAAGTAAATTCAACAATATTAGAGTTAATTAGTTGTTATAAACATTTACCGTTATGTTTCTATTTGCTTTCTATGCCCTGTCACAGACAACTTGTCCTTGGCCCTGTATAAAATCTGCAAAAGGTAGACATGTTTCTTTCGAAGAATTCATTCAAATTGGTATCAAAACCTGTTCAATCATAAGAAATTTTCCTAGAACCACAAATAATTTGTTGACTCAATATTTTCATGGAAGGGCGCCCCAGCATCTCTTTCCCAAGAAATTGATCAGTTATCTTTTACACTCGTTCTGCGTCTGAATAAGCTAGACCTAAGCCCTTGAGTATGAAGATTCATATTTCCCGCCAATTTATTCATCCTCCCTACCTAGCATGCGCGACCAGTGGGCCTGCTTGAAGCACAACATTTTTCTGTCTGTCCAGCAGGCCAGTCAGACTATGCGTAGAATTGTGGAGGGACAAAAGTTAAGGGATGACTGTGTCATATTTTTTTTACTTTTTACATAACGAAATTGATGTAATTAAGTGTGTGATTATGTGCACATTAATTGTATTAATTGCATTAATTGCATTAATTGCAAAATCAAAAAGAAACTTCCCGTTCTATAAAATAAAGGAGAACTTTAGGTGATCCTTTGAGGCTTTGACTTTGATAACTTATTGGGGTTATGTATGTCTATACTTTTAACGGGCATCCCTTATTTTCTGTCTCTCGCAGAAGGAAAGGGACAGGACGGGACGGATTTGGGCTAGCCAGCCAGTAAAAGTGCTCAGTGACTCAGCTGAGTCTGCTCATCGTACAGCTCATCTCTTGTCTCTGCCCCTCAGACGCAACATTTGGCTGAATTACCCACGAAACTTCTCAGTAGAGGGACAGAAATCCGCGCTACCCAATATAAGCGTTACAAATACCCAAAAATGCCATTTTAGTGACCCTAGTGATGGGTAAATTGCTTTTGTTCACGGAGGGCTAAGCGACACACGAGCGAAGGGGAAAATAATATGCCGCTTCGGGCATAAAGATGAAGAAGCCTGCAGGGCTGCCAGTTAATGAGATATTAACGATGTAAATCAAGGATAAAGCTGTCTCTGTCGATGAAAGCGTTCTTTCACCCCTGTTTAAATGTATCCGAGAAATCGGAATGTAAAAATATTCAAAAATCAGAGCAATATAAAGTCTTCATTCTTCCTCGGTTTCGAATGTCATTGACAGAAAAGCAGCTCTTGACGGCATAATTCATTGTTTTAAAAGCGTGTCTGAGAATAACCGATTAACATTCCTTCACCTTTTTTGTGCATATCAACGTCATATTTTATCCCTTAATTCGCTCGCCTTCATTATTGCAAAAAGTCCGTTGTCTCCTCATACCAAATATATCTCTTTTCTTCTTCACCTGCATAGACGCCCACTTTGGACATTCTTACAACAGCTGGAAACAATGACTGGATTCCGAGCATATTTCCACCTATGAGTTCATTTACACACAGCGTGAAACCCGGTCGAAATGCAAAACCCCTTTTTTGTTAAGAGTGCTTTCTGGCCCTGCCTCAATTCCTCTGAAATGCAAGACGACGCTGAAGTGAAAAAGTCGTTATTGGGGAACCAAGCTTTGCTCTTTTATCTGTCCCATGGATCTGTATGGCCCTAAAACAGGCTTCTTCAAGACGTGGTATCAGACTGAGCTGCTCCCAGGTGGAGGAGACACTTCTAAAGCAAAGACAGGTGAAAGATCTCAACTGGAGAAGGATATAAAAGAGACAAAGTGCCTGCTGTCAAGAAAAGGGTTGACAACAAAACTGCTCTAAACAGTACACACATTCACTGATGTCTATAGTGAATATGTGTATGAAATGGCAACCCTCATTCAGTGCATACGTTGCTCAGCAGCTTTAAGAGTATGCCGCCCTAAGCCTAGGTGATCAGAATGCCATAGATCCACTTCACACTTCTGAATATAGCTCTATTTTTACCATGTCGGTTTTCTTTAGGCGAAAGAAAAATAGAAGCATTTTCCTCCCTCGAATAGTTGCTCTGTTTATTATTCCATTTCGCTCTCATCATCATCTGGTATATTCGAAAAGTCTTCTGTGCAAACATAAATTTGATGTCTGCTGTAGTAAATCTAGCCGAGCACATAAAATCTAATGAGCTCAACGAAGCGAGCGAGTCTTTGTGGAGGGAGAAGACGAGATGAAAAGGGTTATTATTAAAACTTTTAGAGCATAAATCAGCGATGCTTTATCTGGTCAATACCGTTTCATGAAGAAAAAGGGTTTCTTTCTATCTCAATCAAGTCGAAACCGCATCGAATCTGGCTTGAGAAAAGAATTTTATTTATCTTGACGATATTGAAAGTAATGAAAAGAGTTTTGTGTTCATTCAGCCCGCGGGCAGATTCAATTGGGCTTTTGTTACCGAATGAATGCCTATTTTGCGCAGCAGCAAAAGATGATGCTTCAGGGACCTTGCTATAGAATATTCCTCAAAGTGCAATAATGTACTCTCCGTACAGAGAAGTGGGCGTGACACGATCACAAGTGGGCGTGGCAATGCATGTCATCACGCAAACTGACCTAAAACGGACATATTTTCACACCATTGAATCACGACATTTCCCGTGAAAATCGATCAATGTTTGCTCACGTTTTCTTCTGTCGTCAAGGTCTCATTTTCATTGCGGAGGAATGTTTAATTTGAGCTAACATTGGTTTAAGCTACTTTGGAAAAGTTTTAAATGTGTGCCGAGTACTTTGCTCTCCCACTTGTCTTGATTATGACATCAAATGCACTCAAGAAAAAGTTCAGCCTGCAACGAATCAATCTCTCATATCGGCTAATTGGTGGCTGTTGTAGAAGAAAAAGAAGAACCTGTTCTTGATGCTCTACATATGAAAAACACTTTTCTGTAACATCATTAGAGACGCCCTCGCTAGAGAAATATTTCTCATATAATCTTTTTAAACACTCAGCTCATTAGAATAGGAAGTGCCTCATTAGCTCTACTCACGGTGGCTGCCAGCCAGACAAAGGAGAAAACACCCAAACAAGCTTCATATATACACGACTGTACTTGAGAGTTGAGACTGGTTGTCTTGATTTTTGCGAGCGTAGCTCTCCCGCTGGGCTTCATGCCAGTTTCTTTCTTGCCATTTATGATCCTGCTTCTCTTGATGCACAATTTTACGACTCAGCCAGTTTAGCCATTTTCTTCTTAGATTCCTTTTTTACGCCTCTATCACGCTCCTCAGCAACTCATACGTGTTCTTTTTCTCTTTGTTTACAGGTCGAGGCCGTCTGTTTGTTTTTCTCCCAACGCGAAACCAAGAAGTGAATCAACATGGCTGTGATGGGACTTCTCATGCCCGTGGCCGGGCTTCTCAAGGTACGTGGACAACTACAACATGCTCCATCACATGTACACATCTAACCGCTCTACCTTTTACTTTTTTCAGGTCCAGTACCTTGGTAAAAAGGCCGACATCGACTCCCCCTTCTTCAAACTGCACTACCGGACGACAGCCTCCCTGTGCTTCATCTGCTGCCTGCTCGTCACCGCCAACGACCTGTGGGGGAGCACCATCGACTGCATGGTCAGCGGCGCGCCCGGCAACGTCGTCAACACCTACTGCTGGATCATGTCCACGTTCTCCATCCCCGGTAATTAATTGCTTGTTAGTACTTTTGCTATAAATAGCATTTTATGCTATTGGCAGTTCCACGTAATCATGTGGTATTCAAGGTACATTTATTACATTATTAATAACTTTTTGTTCGGGGGAGGCATAAAGGCATTATTCGCTCTGCGGCGTATAATTGATGCAAGTAGAACGAAGGCCTACAGCTAGTTCACTCCCTCTCTCCGCTCATAATTGAATGATTTATTCAAATTGTTTTTCTTCCAGGCTACGGAAAGCGCGGTGTTGACTTTGCCTACGAGGGCGTGCAGCCCCCGCCCGCGGACGAGGGCGCCCGCCAGCGCCACGCCTACTACCAGTGGGTGCCGTTCGTGCTGTTCCTGCAGGGCGTGCTCTTCTACTTCCCCCACTACCTCTGGAAGATCTTCGAGGACCGCAAGCTGGACAAGATCACGAACGGGCTCCGCGGCCGCACGCTGAACGTGGACGAGCGCCGCGACCAGTGCTCCGTCCTCGTCAAGTACATCCGCGAGACGTTCCACCTGCACAACTTCTACGCGTTCAAGTACTTCGTGTGCGACCTGCTCAACTTCATCAACGTCATCGGGCAGATGTACCTGCTGAACACGTTCTTCGGCGGCGTGTTCATGGCGTTCGGCACGGACGTGCTCTACTGGTCCGAGGACCAGGAGCAGCGCAACGACCCCATGATCGAGGTGTTCCCGCGCATCACCAAGTGCAGCTTCTACAAGTACGGCAGCTCCGGCACGATCGAGGAGCACGACGCCATGTGTCTGCTCGCGCTCAACATCATCAACGAGAAGATCTTCGTGGCGTTGTGGTTCTGGTTCATCATCCTGGCGGTGATCACGGGCGCGTACCTCATCTACGTGATCGCCGTGATCAGCGTGCCCAGCATGAGGAGGATCATGGTGGAGCGGAACGCTAAGCATGACATCAAGGTAGGAACACATCACGCAATCTTGTAGCAAAGGTCTCATTAATATTCTAATCACGGCCTCCATAATATTGTTGTTCCCTTTGTCTCTTTTCTCTTCCTGCTGCCTGATTAAAAATAGACATATGCGGGAGCTGTATTTCTGGTAAGGATCGACATAACAACATAATCGTCTCGTGTGTACTATTTTCCGTTCCCTCTTCCTTCTACGTGTATAATGACCTCTCCATTGTTTACCTACATGTCAAATGGGTCTCCCCAAATCTGTATTTAATGTTTGCTTTTCATTCTGTTTTATGCATTGTCATTAGACGAGCTGATCGCATGTCTGACGTTTCTCTTTCAGGACCGCATGGACGTCCTGATGAAGAAGGCCAAGTTCGGCGACTGGTTCGTCATCTTCCTCATCTCCAAGAACCTCGACTCGACCATCTTCAAGGAGTTCATCGAGCAGCTGACGGACAAGCTGAAGACGGACGCGTAGGATGAGCTCGTCTGGGACACGGACCCTAGCCAAGTGCTGTTACAGGCAAACAACCTAAGCAATAGTAGTAGTGAAAGAGACCCATTCCTCACGGGGTACGACAGCAGCGAGTACTCGCCGCTGCCCACGCCCCCTCCGCCCCCGTCGGCCCCGCCCCGAAACCAAGATTTATTGACCAATTCGGACGAGGACTCCACTGTGTCGGTCAAGTCGACCGAGGTGTGAGAGTGCCGAGTCCAGGAAACCCCTCCCAAGAAACAACAACAGTGCTACATACAGTTTCTAATTTGTCTTGTAACAGCGCAGCCGTTATTTTTATTATTTTACTTTCACACACAAAACACCCGCAGACAGAAGAACAAAATTCCCCTTTTCCAAAAACTGCTTTCAAGCTTCTTAAACCAATTTCCCCATTTGATTTCCCTCCAGAGCGAAGCTGCAAATTTTTAATTATCTATTGCATGCTCAAGATAAAAAAAAACTATTTTATAGTGCAGACAAAGCCTTCAAATTTGACAACTACAGACGTGATAGTTTGAATCTTCAGTAAATATACTAAATCACCGCCAATGCTTTCAGACAATCAACTTTTCTGCTAAAACTCTTCCTTACTAACACACAAAAATCACTCTTGGGTTATTTTACGGTGACTAGGATCATCCATGTCCCAGATCGGACGAAGTAGATTTTTATACATGCAACAATATTCGTTTATTATTGCAATATTTACCCTTTTAACTCTTAATTAATATTATTATGACGCCTATGCTATAATAACCCCTATTGTAAAAAAGCAGCTCTACACAAATTGAAGGCTTGATGCCGCAAGAAACATATGATTACAAATATCCCGTAGAAAAAAGAAGTTATTTGTTGCCTAAATCTCAGTTAATCCAAACAAAGACCCATATTATCTGTCGCTACTAATTTGCTTATTAATACGTTTTGAACACACATTACACAACAATTGCAAGAGTCTTCCAAAAATAGCCCCATCTTTCACCTTTTCTGAGCCAAGGCCGAAAATGAAAGAAGTTATCCGATAGTGGCAGCAACCCTCTGCGCCCCAGAAATGAGAAGAAGAACACGCCGAAAATAGCATAAGAGCATCTTCATCAGGCTAATAACTATTCATCCAAGCTCAGCTGATGTGTGAGAGAGTTGTACTAATTTAGCATTTTTCTCACGCTAACAGACACACACCTGACAACCGTCGCCTAATTCCAGCACCCATCTGCTGCGGCCTTTTTTAAGACATCAGGAATGAAGGCTTGAAAACAAGAAGTTGACGAGATTGGACAAGGGATGCCACTTTGAACGTAGGATACAGCCTGGGCAGTGATGTGAAGGCAGTGGAATATTGTTCAAAGTGGCAGCCCTGAGTGAACGACGCACTTGGTTGCCCTTTGTGGTGGGGCTGAGTAAGTGAGCGAGTGTGACTCCACTCGGGTGAAGACAAATGAAGGCTTTATTTTTGGACTGGGATATTGGAACTCCTATTTTTTGACTTATGTTCTGGTGTCCGGGAAAGAGCATCGTTTTGAACCATTACTCTTAAAATTGACGGATGTTATGAGGACAGACTTTGGATATTTTTAACGAGGTGGCTTTTTAAACGACTATTTAACGACTTATGTGCGACGACGAACCCTTTACGAGTAAATGACTGTAACACAACCCCCTAGTATGTAAGGTTTTATCTAAATTTTAGTATGTAAGGATTTATAAAATATGTAAACAGTTCATGAAAAACAAAAGTTCAGCCCAATGTGAAGAAAGCAGTGCAGATTTAAGACCTTTTTTGCCTGCTCTTCCATTGGGTTTCAAAAATAATTATATACCTCAGAACAGCTTTCCCCTCGCCCTTTTAAAAAGTTTTGCTGTAGTTCCATCGTAAAAAACGAAGGGTGAAAAAGGCCGACTAATGAGATCGACTAGTTGGCCGATCTAGTTTGTAAGGATTTTATGTAATTTTCGACTAATAAGACTATATAAAATGTGTTTTTGACAATGATGACTTAAACTAGCAATTTTTGACAATGTGACTTTGCCTCCACTCTTAAAAAAATATCCCAAGCAGCCCACATTTCAACCAAAAATTGACAATTCAATGTGACAAAAATGCCAATCTCGATACCTCAATCAGCGGTCAAAACATATCAGTTCCAATATTGCAGCCCAAGACATAAGACTGAAATAGTCCCAAATTCTGAGCGGAGTCGACCACAAAAGGCACCGTGTGCATCTGTCCTTCTCAAAAGCCTCTGAGACCGATTGTTTCAATCCTACGATTGTACTTTCATCCGATTTAAAGCTCTTGGAAAAAGATTAAGGATGTGCTCCATCGCGTCACTGAGCTGTATGAATGAAATCGGCTTCTCAATCTGTTTATTTCCCCCTCATCTTTTTAAAGCATAATACATTCTAGAGTGAATCTCAAGCTTGAGTGAATTGTAATTAAGAAAATATTGTCTTTGCCCAAATTGTGTTCAAAACTGTATAAGTTAATATTTGAAAAATTCGATCTATATTTTGACCGTGCCGAAAAAGCCAAGAATATATTTTCATATTACCACCTTTTTATCGACACAGAAGCTTGCCTTTTGAGCATGCGAGAAGAGAATCTACAAGCGAATGAAAGATATTTTTAACCAAGGACAAACTATTTTTATACTTTTGTACCGGAATACATGGGACCGAGTTTAAGTGAGCGACTCAGAGATGAAACAAAGTAATGTACACAAAATAAATGAATAAAAGTGGGATACATTAAAAATAAATTTCTACAAAAATGATTTCTAAGTTTATTTCTTATTCAAACATTCGTTCCGAAACGAGTTAAATATTGTTATTTATGTGTCTATTCATTCTCTTCTTGTTCCTTGGAAATTGTTTTGTGCCGCTTTCAGGAACTCAAGCCGTCTGTATATTTAGAAATTAACAGAATGTCATTAATCAACTTAATATGAATACTGTGTTGCAATATTTTATTAAATAACTAGTAGAAACATTGAGGACTTTCTTTTCTTGATCACCTTCTTCTCTCTTCAATACAATTTTTATGAAAATACCGATAATAATTCTCCTGCTGTCACTGTTTCCACTTAATTACTTTAAATAGGTGATGAAAGGGTTCTTAATTAGGTAATTAATAGCTTAATTAATCCGATATGTCCATTATCCTATCCGTAGTCAGTCCAAGTCCGTAGTTCTCGCCATTTACATCATGTGGAGGTATTTTGGGCAGAATATCTCATGATCCTGGCCCCAGATCCGCTTCGCGACCTGATGCTGCGGCCCGAGACCGCCGAGATGGTGCTGCCGGCTGCTCTTCTTCATGCGGTCGCCGCCCACGGCGCGGATGGTGATGGTCGCGTGGTTGGCGTACGCGCCCGAGGAGATCAGGCGGACCGTGGAAGTCTCGCACATGACGGACAGGTCCTGGAATTATAATCACATATTATGACAGTCCTAAGATCAGATTTGAAGAAACAAGCCGGCTTGTTTCACAATATGCAGCCGGTTTCAATGTCAGAATATGATGCAGCCATTATCCGCGGAATACTGTTAAACTTAGGTGCTGTACTGGGCAATTCCCAGGGGGTACAGACTCTAGTTATACTCACCTTTTCTACAACGACCCCTTGATGGCATCCACATATTGTCTCCTTCGCCTGGAACTCTGTCGAGTCGAGCCCTGTGGAACCGCCAATCGTAAGCGAGTCCTCAAACATGCCAGGCAGGCAGCCGTCTAAGATTTGGCACTGCAGACAGAGACGAAAGAAAGAAGATGAATATAAATGGATAAAAGCAAGATCAATGGTTTTGAAATGGATCCCGTCTTGCATTCATGCTCCCAGCTAAAAGGTCTTGCAGAGTACCGTCCCAAATAGCTGTTTAACTGCTTGAAAGGGTCTTTCTTCTCTTGCCTTTTGACAAGTAAAGGAGACGGAGAGAGTTCGAAGAGTCGAGTGTCAGTAAACTTTCAGATGCTTTTTCCCCCCTTGTGGAGCTACTTTGGTTTTATCAGCTTTTAACAGGGCAACCGAACAA
This sequence comes from Tisbe holothuriae, assembly GCA_900659605.1. Taxonomy (NCBI): domain Eukaryota; kingdom Metazoa; phylum Arthropoda; class Copepoda; order Harpacticoida; family Tisbidae; genus Tisbe; species Tisbe holothuriae. The sequence goes on along the minus strand of LR138901.1, from coordinate 717 downwards.
AGGCAATATATATGAAAAAGAAGCAATATGAGCTTAAAGTATTGCGTGGGAGGCTTGGAATGAAAGGGTCATATAATTGAAATGGTTACATTGTGGTCTATTTAAAGCAACATTTGTGCCAAAAGTTCAAAACTTTTTTTACGCAACAAGTTTTATTCGTATTATTTTTTTCCTTCTTTTGGCAACTTTTTTGTTCTAGAAACCCTTTGTTTCAAGACTTCGTCGTGAATTAGTCTTCGTTCAGTAAACACTTTGTTTCAATAACTGTGGTCATAACTTTCTGATTAATAAATCATGTCAAAAGTTTTTCTCTCACCAAAGTGCCTTCTTGAGGGGACAAAAAAATGTTTCTAAAAAAGTATAGTTGACATTCTTGACTACTTTTATCTACATTGTAATCTTTCTGCTAACAAATCAATAAATGTGATGATTGCAGGGTGTCATTGACACAAAAATTTAAATTAAATACTCCCACGTGACAAGAAAACATACTGAAATATTCAAACCCACATATTAACTGCATGAGTGGGCGCAAGCCCGTGGCGGAATGGTTAGCGGGCAAGACTTCCATGCAAGGGGCCGGGCCGGGGTTTGAATCCCGGCCTTGGCGGATGGGTTTTTCAAATGCGCCAAAAAGCTACCACACCCAGTCTAAGTCATACAGGTGGTAAGCTACTGGCAATCCCAGCAGTGGCTCCTCTTGGACTTGCCCTTGGG
>LR138898.1:4006-14878 GCA_900659605.1 Tisbe holothuriae | reverse complement strand
AGCCACAACAACCTTGGCCTCAGCAGCAGCAACAACAAGCTCCCCCTCGCCGTCAGCAGCAGCAGCCTGTCCGGCAGGTGGTGCAGCAACCTCAGCAGACTTACCGCCCTAGCGGCCCCGTGATTCCCGCTGAAGAGAAGCCTTTTGTGATGTGTCCGTCGGCTATGAAGTGTGTGCCGAGGCCCAACTGTGACTTTAAGGGTGTGATGGTGGACAGGGCCATCAACTGGACGCCGGAGTTGGAGATGCTCAGTGTGCCACTTATTGTAAGTAACTATTTAGAATTCTTAAACACATACAAATTTGCCCATTTTCATGCATCTTAGCATAATTTGATTGTAAGCATTAGTTTATGGCAATTAAAAATGACTCACCCTGTAAAACTGTAATTTGTCTTGTTTCCTCAGCCTTGTGTCAACCCTGAAAACCAGAACATTGACGTTTGTTGCCGTGACCCCAACTACAAGGACCCCTGGCCCAACATGAACGGAAACAACAACAACGGCAACAACAACCAGGGCTTCCAGGGCAATAACAACAACAACAACTTCCAGGGTCAGCAGCCTCAGCAGCAGTTCCACCAGCAGAGCAACAATTCCCCCAGGAGGAATGGCAATGGTGGATATGGGAAGTAAACTGTGAACAGGGTGATCCATTCATGATTGTTGTGTAAAAATACTGGGTGAAAGTGTTTGTTGTTGAAATATAATGAATATATAATTTGATATTTGGTGTTCATTTAACATGGTCGATATAGTACACATTATACATGTAGCTAGCGTAGGACAATGTAGTCCAAGATATTAAATTGTCTACGTAAATATAGCATATTCACAAATTCTACGGGGTATTGGAATTCTTTACTTTGATATTTTAAGTGAAGAAATTTCTTTAACAGGGATGGTACTTTACTATTTCTAAGAATGTACTACTACATATACTATGTATATTAGAAACCGAAAATCTTGCCTCCATAAAGATTCCTACAAAACACACATGACTCAACAACAATAACACAACTCCAATCCTTTCCTTAATTCTCCTCCCAAAACCATTGTCATCATCCAAGGAAGAGATTTCTGAGGACATACAAAACACTACGATGCGTAATCACGTTAGAAATTTCTCTTAGGAATTCAAAGACTGAATGATTGTTCACTTTATATGACTTGTTTAAGGGGTGAGTAGTGACTTTTAAAAGGCATTATAGTGCTAAATGTACTCAGTTTAGTGCACCATGTGATTATGTGCAGTAAACACATTTTCACCCCCATCTCAGGACACAACAAGTTCATTCTCAAACCATGTTACTTCAGCAATGGATTATTGTGTTATTATTGGCAGCTCCTGTGATTATGTCAGAGAGTGACATCATGTGGATCAATTTCTTCAAAAGGTTGGATCGACTCCGAGAACGGATCAGCAGCAAGAAGACTAAACCACCTGAACACAATCCACAAGCATCCTGGTTATGCACTGACAGGGAGGATGGAATATCAATGTGTCACTACGAGTCCCACCTTCAAATGGTGGAGAGGCTGAGAATACTCCAGAAGAAGTTTCCAGACCTGGTTAAAGTTGGCAGTATTGGATCGTCCAGTCTCGGTGTCGATCTGCCCATCATACGGATCAGCTCAAATGTGACTCAGAATCGTGTTCTAGGAGTGCCGATCTTTAGATACGTGGCTAACATTCACGGTGATGAGGCATTAGGCCGACAGCTTGTGGTCTATCTAGCTGAATACTTGGCCAGGAAATATGGCAGTTCAAAGCGTGTTACAAGATTGTTGGATAATACAGACATCCATCTACTGCCTACAGCTAATCCTGATGGGTTTGCAATGTCAATAGAATCATGTGATAACCCAAATAGTTGGTTTCGGTTTGGAAAGAGTGGTCGGGATAATGCGAATGGCCGAGATCTGGACCGAGACTACCCAAGCTGGTTTCAAAAGGACAACAGTGGGGTCAGTGAAATGGTGTTGCAGCCAGAGACTGAGGCTATCATCAAATGGACGGAATCTGAACAGGCTGTCTTATCTGCTGGTCTCCATTCAGGGGAGGTTGTAGCTTTATATCCATACCATGACGCTCCAGACCTACGCTGGACACAGGGAACAGCGTCAGGGTTGCCAGGTCAAAAGTCATCCACCTCAGATGACGCATTCTTCAAACACGCTGCAAGGACTTACGCACGCAACCACGCCTACATGCACCGTGGGGACAACTGCGACGGTGTCTTCCCTGACGGCGTGGCCAACGGGGCTGAGGCCAGGGGCGCCACAGGGACACTAGCTGACCACTTGTACGCACGGACAAACACACTCCACCTGACGCTGGAGCTGAGCTGCTGTCCGCGACCGCCAGCTGCACGACTCCGCCATGAGTGGACTGCGAACAGGGAGGCAATGCTCAGCCTCATTGAGCTGACGCATATGGGACTGAAGGGCATGGTACTGACGGACCGGTACCTGCCCGTGTCTAATGCTCGAGTCGTCGTCCTCGGTATTGAGCGGGATGTCAAGACCACGTCCCGTGGTGAGTACTGGCGTCCACTGGTGCCCGGTGTGCATACGGTGTACGCAGTGGCGGACGGGTTCAGGCCGAGCTTCCCTCAGCTTGTGACCATCACTTCGGAGGGGCTGCCGACGCCAAAAGTGCGTCACTTCATGCTGCGTAAGGTTAGTGAGGCTGGAGAGGAGGATAAGGAGAGGAAGAAGGTGAGGAAGGTGACCAAGGACGAAGAGGAGGAGCTGGGGGAGATCAATGATTCCGAGTTGAGGCATATCGTGAAGGAGCCGTAAAGGTTTTAAGAGGGTTGTATGGGCAATGCAATATTGATGTGTGTTTAAAAGAATAAGAGGGACTTTTACTTAGAATTATTATCTATGTGGTTAACAACATACGTGTAATTTTGCTAGGGCAAATTTAGCTGCTCTAATAATAGTGTACGGTGAAAAGCTGAGCTCATCCAAGAAAATATTACATAACAAGTAATGACGTAAAAACGATGCATTATTTCTATCTTGTCCAAAAGAGGTGATTTATTTATTTCCAAATCATCCATTAATAATAATAATTTCATAATGACTCGGCAGAAAATTAGACAGAAAATTCTTCCCTCGACTAAATTTCCATAATTTTCTTCAGCGTTATATAATAATAATGTAATCGCAGCGTGCGAAACCTTAAATCTTTTTAGGATGAGCCAAAAATAGAATACACACTTGCTACTCTCTGTTATCGTACTTTTAATATATTTTGACAATTAACTTGTACATTAATCATCTCTCTTCTTTTTCTTATGGAACGGCTCTTGTGCAGCTGCGTTGATGCGGAGTTAGGGTTGCCAGATGGAAGAACTTTATTAGCTGGCAGAATTCTGGCTGCAAGGCTCTTGAACCATCTGGCAACCCTGTCGAAATAAACTTAAGTTTTTGTAAGAAGCGGAAAATATTCTTTAGATCGAGCTTGAATTTGATTATGGTGTAAAGGTATGTTTTATATATTGTAAGGAGGAAATATATAGATATTGTTGTAATATTTTAATTATAGGCAGTTGTAATGGCTGCGTAAAATGATGGTTCAGCTTCACTTAAAACCTTTGTTCGTTTTTGACATCACCAAAGGCTGAGCTATGGGAAAATGGTTTAATCGAACATAATTGGTATTTATGGTCCAAAATCGCGACTTTTCACAGGAAGAAAAAGCTTGGCTAGGCCCAGGTTTTACAAAACTAATCAATGGGAGAATGAAGAGAACACTATTGTAGTGAATTAAACATTGGGGCAGTTGGGGGGTCATTTGAACGGATAAGCAACCATTCATTTAAGCTTACTTGGCAGTGTCTAATCGCTCCCTATACTATCTTGTATTCAAACGTAATTGGGGGCCAATTGAAGACCGTTTAACAAAATGACATGGTAGAAAAATCATGCATCTATTGGCCATGGGTTGGTACGTTTTGCCAAGAAAGCTCGATCCTAAAAATAACTGAAAACATTGTGGGTCAAAAGGGAACATGATGATAAATATATCTGCGTTTTAAACATTCTAAATGTTTCTTTTCTCATCGGAAAATGTCACAGGCACTCTTGAGTCGTTGCTTTTGTTTGTCTAAATAAAGACCGGTCAAATAAATGGACTAATCTCTTCAGCTCAGGTTATGTAGTATATATAGTATAGTTTTATATATTAAGCAAACACTTGGTTTCGGAGAGAAATATTTTGGGAGCAGAGGAAATGTTCCTTCACACTCCTTAATAAGAATTATAATATGAATTTGTCAAGTCATAATTTTTGTTCGTTTCTTCTTCTTCTCTTGTGTGTGTAGATGCTTCAAACAAAGTGTAATAATTCCCTCCCACTAAAACAAAATTTAAAAAGCAGGCCGAAGAAAAAAATTAAGAAGTTTCCGATTGACTTTTTAACTCCTTTAAAACATTTTTTAAAGCCATGGACTCTGCATCATAATAATGATAATAATATACGCGTGTCTTTACTCAACTCTTAAATACACTCACGCACTACTATTATATTATATCCCCTACTCTTTTAAACGTCATTATTCTTCTTCGAGAACGTTCTCGGCCGTTCATATTTACTTTTCCTTGTCCTTGCTCTTCTTGTCCTTCTTCTTCTTCTTGAGGAAGGACGGCGTGCGCAGACCCGACCGCTTCTTCTTCTCCTTCTTGGGGGAGAGCGCGGACGAGTCGGGGTCGGTGGCGCGGGAGGTGTCGCCCTCGCCCTCAGAGAACGTGCGGTTGCCGTCAGTCTCGTCACCGTTGAACGTATGGTCGCCTAAGAACGAAGAGAACAATATAAATTCACTTTAAGTATACTAGGCTTGTAAATTAATGATGGGAGAGCCTACAACCTTTTTTAAGTTTTCAATTCCTCAAAATCCTCCAGGAAAGGTCTTCTCTGCCGCAAATTTATTAATATTACTGTGGTAAACAGCTCATTTATTCACCCATCATTAACTTTCAACTTAAAATATATCTAAAACCACCGACATCAAAAGTAAGGAGTTGTTACGACATCGCGTCGGTGGTTCTATCTACAGTACACGAGTGCAGTATATATTAATAGGATACCATTATCTGTGATATACGCCTTGGACACGGGCCCCGCAGCCCGCGGCAACGTGTTGGACAGCGGCCGCGGCTGCCTCGGTGCCGCACCTGACGTGCGTCGCATCTGCGGCACCACGTCATTGTTATTGTCATCTTCTTCATCATCCTTTGGCTCCGGTACCATATCCAAGTCTAATGTGTGCAACAATCAGTTAAGTGTGCATGCAAAATCATTTAGTGAGGTTAATCATTCTAACTACAAACTTGTGTGAAGAGGGAAAAGAAACGGTGTACGGAAAAATAGAGTGCTAATCTAACGCCATAGCCAGATAAAGTCTGGCCATGGCATTAAGTTATAAGTATTGTTAGTGTTGTTTCCGCTACCATCATGTTCAGTGTCAGAAGTGGGAGAAAGGACTGGAGAGAGAGCCGAGTTAGTTGTGGCGCCGCCTTCGCAGCCGCGCGTCGGCGGACTGCTGGCAGTGTTGTAGTCACCTGTGGTATTATCACCATACGTGTCACCGCCGGGGGACATGATGAGCTCTGAAATAGAGAAGGAACGAATCTTTTAAGGACATACAACATAGGCTTGGATAAGATATCTGCATTTTTGAAGAAACTTATCAATGTCCATCCTAGCATTGTGTATGTAATTCTTCAAAATGTATATGAACAACAACTTGTCCATCTAGCTCCCCAATAGTGTCGTCATACATATAGGTCACCATGTACATCCAAGTAATACTGATTTTCGTACCTCCTTCTCCTCTGCTCTTGACATCAATAATCCTCTGGTACTCCTTGAGCTCCTCCTCGGACACGTTATCGAAGGGGTTCTTGGCATACGCGCTGCCGTACACCGTCGCATGGTGCTGGAAGTCCCTCTGGATGATGCCCTTGGACGCAGCGCCGACCTTGTAGTCGACAGAGTCGTAGGCGTAGGCGTGCGAAGGGCCGCCGTTCGAGGTCGTGCCCTGGGCGCTGGAGACGCGCTCTTCCCAGGTGCCGCCCTCAAGGATCTTGGACTCGGGGCCGGAGGTGATGCCGCCGGCGCGGCGACCCTCTTTCATCTATAGTGAACAGTAAAATATTCAATCGCACTAGTTCCGTGACGTCTTAAGATCTACTGTAGCCGAGGTGTAGCCAATGAAAACATGTATTAGGACCAAATTAATACCTTTGGCTACATCATGACCCTGACAACAAAGTAAATTTGCGTATACAGGTCAAAACTAATCAAGCTCCATCTCTTGAAACTTTGCCTTATATTGGCTAAATTGGCTACAAATGCGGAAGCAATCTAGCCAACTTTCCTTCCAACTAATTCATCTGCAAAGTTAGATCTAATTTCCTCCTCCTCCGCATCGGCAAACTTTCCCATCTGAGCTAAATTGCCAATGGATATCGGTTCAATCATGTCGTGTATTATTCGTGTCCTTACCGCCTGCTGAATCTTCTTGAACTCCTTCTTGGTCGTCCCGAGCGGCACAAACTGGTTCGGACTCTCCACCTTGATCGGAGTCGACTTTGACGGAGACCCATCGGCCACCCACTGGAAAAGAGCGGAAAAGGAGAAGAGAGATGAGCATATTTCCAGTTGGCAAAAAGTCCTTTTCATTGGTTTCTCTCAGTGGTTGGAAGGAGTAATTGTGTATTTAAAATTCATCTCTATTCTCGTTTTCAGTCTTATTTTTGCAACACAAGGACTCCCAACGACGGAGAGAAAAGAATGAAGCGGACGTGTAGCTGGAATACTACTCGCTTTCAAGAGCGGCAGTAGTATGCCGGCTACTGTTATAATTTCCTTAAATATAATGTTTTATTTTATGGATTTTTTCGTTCTTCTTCTTTTTGTTCGTCTTCTTCCATACTACTTAAAAATAATAAAAGGCTTAAAAATGTGCTGGCTATGGTTTTCATAATGCATGTTCACAAATTAGGGGGAAAGAAATGTAGTTTTCAATTACATTGATGCATCGTAACTCATCATTTGAAGCTCTTTTTCACACACATATCATGAGCGGAATTTGGATATTAAACAAAGATCAAGAAAGCGTGCTATGACTTGCTTGCGGCTGTTTAAATTGTATACTTGATTTTACAGGCCATAATTGTGATTTAATGTATTATATGAATGCTGATACAGCTAGTTGAAAATCGTTTAGGTCTGGTATTTACATCTTAAAGAAAGCAATAAAGAAGAGGAAATAATCTCTCTTATTTTAGGATCTGAGACCAAGAGTGTTTCCGTTTATAGCAGAGCCCCTTTTTAATTATCCTTATAACATATGTGTTTTGGGAGTGCGTATGTTCTCAAAGCTGGTTATTTTTCGCGTCTACTTTCTAGGCTTGGCATCCTCAAACTTGATGACCTGTACCTTGGTAATCTTCTTCGGGTCGTCCGTGCCCGTTTCCAGGACTTCGACCTTCTGGTAGACGTTGGGCGAGTTCATCCACTTGGTGCGACCCACACCCTTGGTCGCCTGTTTGGTGTAGTTGGCCAGGAGGGCGCGAAGGGGACTGGAATATCAAATTTGTTAAACTGAGTCGGGGGAACATGTGAACCGTAAGCGTACCCGTCCTTGTAAAGGTTCTCTTCCTCGAGCAGATATCCCAAACTGGAAACGGCTGGCGGAAGTTCAACGTCACTCTTGGGCTTGGGCGGCTCTTCCTTCACAAGGGGCTGCTTGTAGACGTAGCCTGTGCGATAGCCCTGTAATTAAACATAACAGTTACGAATGCATGTTTGAAGCTCATTAATTTACTTAACTTACCGAGTTATCCATCATTCTCATGAGCGCTTCAAAGTCCATCTCCCCAACCCCCCACACCCGCTTCTTCTTGTCCCCCTGCCCGTCCGGCCCGCCCTCTGTCTGACTGTTCACCCCGCCGCCGCCTCGCTGCCCAGCCTCAAACACCTTCCGCCGCGTCTCATCATCAATCACGCTCAGGTTGTCCAGCCCAAGCGGCGCCATCTTGAGCTGAGTGTCTGCCGCCAGGACGAGATGGTACGCGTAGAAAACGGCCTCCTCGATCGTCTCCCCGCAGCAGATGGCGCCGTGGTTGCGCAGCAGCATCACCTTGTTGTGCACGCCGAGGTCCTTTGCGAGCGTTTCGCGCTCTTCAGGGTCGACGACGAGGCCTCTGTACGTGTGGTGGGACACGTCCCCGACGAGACACGCCTCTTGACTCAGCGGCAGCAGCCCTGCCTTCATGGCGCTCACGGCGACCACGTTGGGCGTGTGGATGTGCAGTATCGCCTTGATGTCGGGCCGCGCGCTGTGGATGGCCGAGTGCAGCATGAAGCCGGCCACGTTGACGCCGAAGTTTGTCGTGCCGGACTCGACGACCGCGCCCTGCATGTCCACCTTGACGAGGGACGACGCTGTGATCTCGTTGTAGAGCATGCCGAACGGGTTGATGAGGAAGTGCTCCGTGTCCTGGCTGACGCGGACGGTGATGTGGTTGTAGATGGACTGGGTCCAGCCGTACAGGTCCACCAGGCGGTAGGTGGCGGCCAGTTTGCAGCGGAGGTTCTTCTCGGCCTTGGTGTAACCCATACCCTCGAGGCCGCGGATGTCGTTGACGGGGGCTACACTCGCGACACCTATAACAGTATTAATATTATAAACAGCCATACTCGTACTAACCACATTTATAAGCATGTAAATGGAGCAGTTAAGCTTGTTTAAAGTACATCTTAAGCATTTAATAAGCATTTTAATAGTTACTTCAGATTAGGATCCAACCATCTGTATAAGAATTCAAATTAACAGTATAGTGACATTGTTAACAGGGCATAAAAACTGTACCTCTCCCTACTCCTCCTCCACCCGACCTGACATTCATCATATCGGAGAGCATATTCGAGATGCCCTCTGTGCCCGACTCCTTCAGCGAGTCACTCACGACCCGCTCCAGCTCCTCCCTGAACAGCTTGGACCCCATGATGGCGTCGACGCGCTTCCTCCGCTCCATCTCGCGCACGTCCTGCTCAATGTTGACTGGGCGCTGGATCGCCTCCTCGTCGTCGCTCTCGCCATTGGCGGCGGCGTTGCCGTTGGTGCCGTTGGGGACGTGGTCGTCCGTGGCGGCCATGGTGAGGATGTGCTTCTAGGGGAGGGTGGCAGTGATGGTGGGGTTAGCGGAGGGTCACAATGGGATTCTGGAAGAAGAAATGATGTTGATTACATATGTGGCTGATGACAGTGGACAAGTACTTCTGAGTACTTGCAGGGGAACATAAATGTATTTCATCTTCCGTTTCTATTATAGGCGCTAGCTTAATATGCTCAAAATGGTTATGTAAAGTTGGTATCTATTTAGGTCAACTTCTCTTGTATTTGATCGACCCTTTTAACATCCATTCTGATATTTTAACCCTCTTTTTAAAGCCTATTCTTTCTCATGTCATTCATTCGACTGCAGTCAGCTTTAAAAGGCAAGATGAATAGGAATCCTTTTACGGGAAGCTTTAAAATGAGCATTCGTAGTAAAAAGTTTGCCCACTATTGTTCGAAAACGGAATTCAAGACATTTGTCGAAATCCTGATAAGACCTTTTTTCTACAACTCTTTTGTCGTGATTAGAAACTGTTTTAACCCCCATTATACTCCTTCCCTTTTCTCGTGTCTTTTCACAGTTCAAAAAATCATTCAAAAAGGTGAAAAGGGAAACGAAAAAAGCCGGTGAAATCGGAGAAAGTCGGAACAAGAGTAGAAAGCACTCTGTTGGCAGATGTCCATAAATGGCTTCTTTTGCAGCAGACGCGAAGCCTCAATATGTGCTCATGACGAAGAATAAAGTCAAAAATGCTGCTGCTGGAATTCTGTGCTGAGCATTCTTCACGTTTCTGTGAAGCACAAAAGTCCGAGTGTACGGTAACCGCAGCATAAATGGCATATGGGAATTTAATTGGCTTGATTATGGGCTTTAATATGACTGCTGCAGTTCGTTAAATGCATAATTGATGCTTTGAAAATAGGTCATAAGCAAGGATGTTTAAGTTATAAGCACTTAAACATCCTTGGTCATAAGCTTCTTCACTGCATAATGTAGGCGGCTTGTTAACAGGCACGTTTTAATTTATGCCAGACATCTTAAGGTCATTTACATATGAAATATTGCACAGTGTACGCTGTAGTATTTTTCCCTCTCCCCGCGTGAAACAAATGCTGTCATAACACGCAAGATTATCAAGTTTCCTTGCATGACACAACCAAAGAACCACCGACATGTACTAAACGTCTTGTAAAAGGTCTATGGAAACGCTGATCATGAATATGCGCATGCAATGATATCGGATACAAGGGTTGCCACAAAAATATATATTCATCAAAGTGGGAGCCCTAACGCCTACATTTGCAAATATATGATGTGCAAAAAATAAAGTCCTCATCTCAGGAAACGCCCACGTGAAAATCTATATTTTCTGCATTTAAGTGGGAATATTCTGGTAAGTTTTCCCTGTTACAAATGTACGTAATATTGAGTCTCTCTCTGCCCGTGGAGTCACTCTAACATACTCAATGTTTACCAAGTCAACAAAAATCCTGCCAAAAATATACATTGTGGAAAAATGACAAGGGAGGGAACCACCCAACATTAGATCATGTCAACTGAGGACATTTTTTATAGCTACGCCAGGTAATGTTAAATTACATTAGTACATAATTTAAACTGGAAGGTACAATTTCTGGAACAAATTGATTAAATTACTTTTTAAAAGTAACGCCACTTTATGCTCTTTTTGCACACATTCGTGCTCTGACGTGTAAAAATGGGGACAAATTTGCAC
>LR138896.1:10180-24024 GCA_900659605.1 Tisbe holothuriae | reverse complement strand
ACAATGTAGGAAACTCCATACTCCCCTTACCTCCAATTTACCTCCAAATAGTCGAATTTGGAAAAAGGAGGAAAAAAGAAAAATAGGTTACATGCAGATGATAATGAGCTCGATTGGGATCACCTTATTGTCTATCTCCTTGTATGCATATATGCCGAATGCACAGATATGACTCATTTTTTACCTCATTCTTAACTCTTTAGACATTGGGTCAGATGACGTCCTTTCTGTAGTATGTGTTCGCAGATCATTTTCCTTACGACACCATCTCTAATCTAATGAGATGAGACTGAGTTCTGAGCTGCCTTGGAGGATATTTTTACCCAAAGTGACACCGAATATATTGCAAAATTAAAAGCCATAATATGTACATATTAGTAATACTGCTTACAAATTAAGCAATACTCATGCAATATAATTTGCGTCATACACAATAATAGGGCAATATTTGTCATTAAAAGGGGATATAAATGTTTCCTTCAGTCCCATTAAATGACTGTCCGCCCCCTGAGCGCGAGAAAGTCAAAGTGGATCCAGCAGTGCGCACAACCAGGCAAGGCAGGCTAGAAAAAACATAGACAGTAAGAGAAAGTTCTATTACTGTCTATGAGAAAAAAGTGGATCCACGATGACTGAGGCGTGTACAAGTTACAACTGTTGTCTAGTCTCTCTTTAATACTAGGGCTGAGAAAAGGTATCTATCCCTTTTCTCAGTACTAGGGTCTCGAGGTCCAAGTGGTAGCATGTTTGCGTGTAATATGAATACAAAACATGTTAGTAGAGATTAGAGGTCTTTTATAAGACAGCTTTCATAGTAAACGTCACGTATAGACAGAAGTAGTAACGTTATAGTTATTATTACAACTGTCTATGCCGTCGTCACGCAACCCAGTCTTCTCACCTAGTGGCAGTCCCGGCGGCGGCGGTGTGGGGGAAGCCGCTGATCCGCCCCTAGCCGCGTTGGGCGGCGGCTGAGGCTCAGAGCTGCTTCGGTGACTCAGCGACTCCCCCACGTCCCGTCAGTCCTCGGGCGACCTCAGGCACATGGGCCAGTACACCAGGTTGAAGATGAGGAAGGTGAGCGGGAAGAAAACGAGGAACATGTCGTCCACTTTGGAGCGGTACTCCTCCTTGCGCTTCGTGCGGGTCTTGCCCTCCTCCTCCGTCAGCTTGCTGATGCGTTTGCGTTTAAGGCAGCTCTTCTTCTTCTTCCACAGGAGCCACGCGTATCCTGAAAGCAGACAAAGGTCCAGTAGTCTCTAAGCAAGTACTTATTTGCGCTCACCTGCCAGCGCGGCAAACACAAAGAGGATACAAACGAGCATCCAGGCTGCAATTGCCGTCATTCCCTCCACGTTCGGCGAGTTTGTCGTGACAATGTTGAAAATATTGATGAGCACAAGGAATAAGGTGATGAGCATGGCCATGCGACCGGGGACCACCTCGGGCGGGATGAGGAACGAGGCCCAGGACACCACCACGAACAGGCCGGAGGGAAGGTAGTAGACGTACAGATACCTGGAACGATGTAAATAAGTTATGTAGTGATTAAAAAACAGGCTTTGCTTGATAAAACACAGAAGAAGTTCGAATCAGTTTACGGTCAAAAACTGCATAGACCACTGACTTATTTCACATACAGAGGGTGGATATTTTTTCTCCAGATTTAGAGTCTTTTATACAAGATGTCTCCGTTTAGTGTTGAATTATGTCTTTCTACAGACCAGCAAGGACATTTCTGCTGCATCTACTTCTGTTACTAGGCTTAGAGATCCCTATACTCTTCAATCTTGTAAATCCCCTGCAGCAATAACACCTTCACATCTTGGGTTCATAAATAGATCCAAGGACAAAAAGGCTAAACATTATTGCGTTCTGAATTACTTTTATATCAGCAAGTGTAGCAATGCGCGGTATGTGCCACGGTATTTCAAGAAAGGAATAAAAAGTAAGACTTACTTGAGCTTATGCCGCGTAAACCTGATTTCAATCCCCGTGATTGAGAAGTTTCCCAGGTCTGCGTATGAGAGCACCCGATCCTCCTCATGGAGCTGTCCCAGTTCGATGGAGTAATCGAGGATGGTGTTGCGCGCGTCCATGTCGTAGTTCAGATCCGTCTCCTCGAACAACATGCGCTTGATGTCCAAGTTGGTGCTCCCTGGAAGGATAAAAAAACTGTGTTAATACAATAATCTCTGCTACATCCGTGGTTAATACGTCCATTGCATCAATTTCGAGCTTTACATATGTTATTGTAATGTTCATTATATATTAAGAATTTACCAGTTTTGTTAACCATGAAATGACATTAAATATTAACATTTATAGTTTTATTTTGCAAGTATATTGTCAACAAATTCGGTAATTTCAGACTTACATTCATTTAACATTATTATGTTAATAGATATTCCATTGCAGGAAAAAAGAGGTAAAACGGTAGCGCACAATTTCTCCGACAATAAAGCATGACTAAAATCGAAAATTTCATTTTGGAACAACTTCGACACACGAAAAGAACTTCTCCGACTAGATTTAGTTTGAAGAATAACACCGACAGTACACACAGACTAACTTCGACAGTAAATACTACGGACAAAAACCGACATTAGCTGCACGGAAAGACTCCGACAGAACATACGGATTAAACGCAACAGGTATTACTTCAGAGAGATGACAAAAATAGGAAATACAGTATTTAGCTATTAATGTTGCCCGTGACAGTTGAAGTTAATGTAACAAGTTATTACTGTGTGACCATATTAATTCATTAAGTAGTTAGTAAACCAGTTTGTTATTCGTATTATTTTAAGAGTAATGTATACACCTTGCAAATTTTGAGGTACCATTGGGATAATATAAGTCTTTTTAGTACTAAGTTATGCTAAGATATTTTATTATATATATTTGTGCAATTGTGTAACAGTAACTGTTAGAAGGGTTCTTAGTTAGCTTTTGTCAGAGTATTAAATTTTACCATACAGCAACTGATGTCGTGTCGGAGATGTTCTCATTCAACTGATGTCGGAGATACTCTCATTTAGCTCATGTCGGAGATGATCTCATTTTGCTGATGTCGGAGGTTTTCTTTGAACTAGCTGGTGTCGGAGAAACTCATATTTGTGTGTCGGACTTATTCTTTCTCTATGTCGGACATAATCCAACCGTGTTGTCGATTTAATTCTTACCATTCTGTCGGAGTTACTAGTGGATTCCGGGTAAAACAAAAACAAAAGGGAGTTCCTATATTTGGTACAATTTGAAACACATGTTTTTGTCTCACTTTAAAGTTCAAAATAGTGTTTTCTTCCTAGCCTCATAGAGTTCAACTCAGGATGTAATACTTATTTATATTTTTCACTCACCGACTCTAAACTTGCACACATGCGAATCCAGCGGGTACAGATCAAACCTCATTGGGCAGAGGAACGTGACCGAGGTCGCCTGGTTGTAGTAGATCTCCTTGCCCTCCACGATCCACACGCCCGCCAGCTTCTTGAGCACGGACACGGCCGTGAACGACTTGAGGTCGTAGATGAAGATGTTGGGCACCCACAGGTGGTTCAGGAACTGGAGGTCGATCGGGGTCCACTCGCCCTCGGAGACCGTGTTGTTGGTGATGATTCTAGAAGCAAGTTCATTGACCAAATGAAATGTATGAAATTAGTACCACAAGATGTGGTTCAATGTTCAATATCTGCCTTAGTCTTTGAGAACTGCTTAGATTGAAACTTTGAAAGCCTGAACAAGATCCAATGATCCAGTCTAGAATTATTGGCCAAATTTCTTACTCACATTACTTTACTGCAAATCATCTTGAAAGTCATACGAATACGGTAGTTTGTTTCACTTTAAAATTTGCTTAGTACATTTCTGTGATTTTTTTTGCGCCTTTAAAAGTAGCAACTTTGTTCCTGCGTCACTTTCGACCAGACAACGGCTTTTGTTGAGTATCGTATTTTCGCCACTTTATAACTTTTCCTAGAAATCATTGTTCATAACTCCCCTAACAAGTGGTTTTAAAGGTCAGTTAAGGGTTCTTCTCAATTTAGAGTGAAAGTAATACGTTTTGATGGAAAATTATTTAAAACGTAGATGTATTTTGAGTTTACAAGCTATTGCGTTACATCGCAATACATTTAAAGATAACGGGTTAATGTCATTGTGATATTCAAGTTTCAAATGTTTAATTTCAAGTTAGTCTCAATCCCTCAATAATAGTATCATATGCATATTTTCTGATAATAATTTTTACACATCTCTACCTACCTCGGTTCCTCCCACTGCACCGCAAAGTACATTGTCAGCGTGACCGAGAACTCCTTATCATTGACCGACAGCACATCCATGATGTCGGTGACCACCTTGACCGTGGTGTACGTGTCCTTGACGGGCGTCTCCAGCTTCTGGTAGCCGGCCGGGAGGCAGTAGCCGCTCACACACCGCTGCTCAGTCTCAGTCGGGCTGATGGGCCCGGGCTGATGCAGCAAGAGCAATAGGAGGAGTAGCAGGGCTGCCATTTTGAATCCAGATGATAGTGCTAGCAATGTGATAATTTGTCTCTGATATTAGCTGAAGTGGCAACCCTGAGTAGTACTATCAGCATGGTATTACAGCTGAGTTAATCGTAGTAGGCCCTGTGGGGCATCCGGGCTTTGCTTAATGAATCAGACCTCCTCCGCCGCCTCCTTCCTCGTTTTCATCTTTGGTGTCCTTGGCTCAGTTCTTAATTTGTCGCCTTTTTCCTTCTTGCAATCACTTGCTTTCTCTGCAGCAGCTCTTAACGGAGGCAGTCAAGGGAAGAAGAAGACGAGAATCCCTCTAAGACTCTTAGATCCGGGGATAACCGAGGCATTTGAGAGTCAAACACTCGGAGGGTACAAGGGCACAGAAGAGATCACTCTCAAAGGCAAAAGGGACAAATTAAAAAGGAAGAGAGGGAGGGAAAGTCGTCTTAAAAGCCCCATCCAATGAGATTTTAGAGCCAGCTTTCAATTTGCTCCCTGCACTTTTTCTTCGGCATTAGTGTGTCCATTATTCACGGTAATAATATTAATAACATCGTCTTCTTCTTCATTCGACCTTTCACGAATTCGCTCTGATGATGATTTTTCTTCTTCTTAACGGTCCATCGCCGGTAGCGCGTAAAAAGTGCATTAGCTGGAGATTTGTTTCATTTGCAATCGTAGATTATGAAGGTATTTCTTCGCAATGTTTCATGTCCTAGTTTTCACGACGTGCGTCTCGAATGGCAATCTGGAAAAGAGTGAAATTTGTTATCAGACAATTGAAGAAAGAGGTGTTGAAGTAAAAAATGGATATATTGGACATTGTAAAGTGAGATAAACCATTATCTGAGCGGATACTCGTCGCAGTTGGTTAGCTTAGTGGACTTTGTGCAAAAAGATTCGAATTAATATGAAAAACAAACTACGAGTAACTAAGCATGTGTAGTGTCCAAATGCGTTGAGGGATAGAAGTAAAGAAAATTATTACATTATTCATTTCTTGGGAAATTGGAAGCATGGGAAACTGGAGAAAATGGTTTTATTTGTTCTCAATTTGTAACTGGTTTCAAAAATGGAAAAGCAAAACTGTTTTCCCCGGTAAATTATATTGTATCATGAATATTTACTACCTGACTAGTTTACAGAATATCCCATGTAAATGTCAGAAAACATCCTTTAACAATTAGTGCTAAGTTTAATCCTCATTATAGCCTAACAGCCTTTTTAGTCATTCACTTTATGCATCCTCGACGCATCATTACAATCGCATTGACACACAACCCGAGTCGTCGTCGTCTCTCCACCCTATCTACTGAAGAAGAAGAAGATGCATTTATGCATGAGCTTTGGTACTATACTGGTGTCACTGGAAGCAAGATTTTTAATAATCTTTGAAAGCTAAAAACTATGTTAGGGAATCATTTCTCATTTAACTTGATTTGGCCAGCAGCTTCAGCCATCAAAATCATGTATTGAATGCCGACTATAACCACAAAGTATTAAGGGATTCGAACCAGCTATACCAATACTCATGTCTATCCTTTGGACTATAACCTTCATCCATTGCCTCCTAATATGTTAATCGTCGCTCTATTCCGAGTTGTGTTGTCATCAGTGGCAGCAAGAAAAGAGGCGGCGAAGATACAAAACGCGGAGGCGGACGAAAGACTGGGTGGGACCAATAAATAAGTATGGGGAAGTTACATTTCATACCCGTTACTTTTTTCTAAAAAGGATAGAAGTTTGTGATTTTTGCTCCTATAATTCTAAAATTGCCGCTTTACTGCGTATTTAAAATGAGTAATAATTTCTTTTTAAAGGTAATTCTTCCCAATGCTTGCCAATAGCCTTCTTTCTTTCACTTTTCATGTCAATAGACACTGAGGAAGAAAACCTTCTTCTTCCTCATTCAAAAACTGAACAAGATAAATCGTCTTCTTTTTCTTCCTCTTCCACCCTGAAAAGATGTGAAAGATTGACCTGTGTTTTATGCTCTTTTTCAATCAATATGTGCTTTTTATCGGACAAGGGAGGTCATTTTAAGGGAGAAGCTCAATTTGACTTTGAATGTTATCAGGTGTTGTGAAGGATTTCTGTACTTTACTTGGCTACCGTTGAAGGAAAAAAACACCCAGATAATGTTTGTCACCTCTGAAGCTAAAGAATAATATTTGAACAAGTTGGCTGCCAGGGATACTCTGGATGCACAATACAAGAGGAGAGTATTTGGTCAGGGTTTCACAGTGTTATTGATGCAACCTTTAAGGGAGACTTGGTTAGTTCTTACTAAATGCCCATCATAGGATATGCAGCCTTTAAACAGTTCCTTCTTTGATAATTCAAGATACATTAATACAAATATATGATACAAACTCTGATCAAATACATACTAGCACTAGCACTAGCAGATTTGGGCCATGAAGCACGACCAGTACAGCCACCAACCTAGTTTCCCTTACAGCACTATAGTGAACAATATCTTGTTGTAATACTACTCTATCTAATAATAATCGGTACGTCATTATCGCCAGTAGCTTTGTCAGCAGAAGCTTTCTTCTAACGTGGCCCATCTTGATCATGGTATCTACTTACAGTCTTCTCCTGCTAAACGTACGAGCTACTCTTGCATACCTGAGATTTAATCGGGTTTGAAGAGAATCTGTGTTAGAGCTTCTGCACGTTTTAGGAAGGTTTTAGTTAGAAAGACTTAAATGTAGCATACATGTGTTTAAAATCACCCCATAAGAGGTAGCATCTATATCAACACTAACATTTGTGATTATTAATGTCTCCACAGCATGCAATGTTAACTGTTAATGTTTGTTTATGTACACTAACCATTCAATCCCACCCAAGTTTGTGCTTATTTATCTTTATAAATAGAAAGTTTCTCGCCTAAGAATGATATGCTGCATAGCTTTCTTCCTTTTTGTTGGCCAGTGTTCCGCTTCCTGTATCAATTAGGTTATTACGCGTATAATATCATTATGTATCAATAGAAATAAGACGTGTCTATGACTCGTACTCAGGATCTTAGAGCGAAAATCTTTTGTAGAGTTTTTTGTTTGGCGCTCAGAAGAAAATGTGAACGGTAGACAGGCAGCACAACATATAGGAAACGTCAAATATCAATATGTAACAAGCGTTCTTTTCAAAATTTATAGTGATTAAATATGACTATTTAGTGTTTATGAACATTAGAAGACTGAGAGCAACTTATAGAGAAAAGAAGTGATTCTTTTGATATTCTTTTCTTTTCTTTTCCGACATTAATATGAATATGACAGCACACCTAAGGGAATTCTGGGACAGATTGGATAATTACTCAAAGATTGTGACAGAAAAAAACAGACTTTCTTCATGTATTTGTGGCATATTATGTGGTAATGCAAAACATAATGTTTATATCCTGCAGTTTTTTTATTAAGTCATGTAAACTGTCGGCATGTTAATACGACTACTAAATTTAAATTTTACTTTACGGAACGTCAATTATTTTCCACAGAAAAAGAAGAAGAAGTGTCAGAAAAAGTTTCATTTTTGGAAAACGGAAGGAAGAGGAGACAGCAAAAAACTTTATTAAATGGCGACGGACTGTGACTGACAATTGTGGAGGAAATTTTGCATCTGAGAATACAGTTTAAAGTAAGCATAAATACGTTTTAAGGCATGATGTGGTATTAATTGACCTAGTGCTGGACAGACCTCCACTGCTGCAAAGGATGTTTGCAACGATCAAACTTTCCCTTTTTGACGAATCTTTTTCTGGAGAAAAAAAACTTTCTCCTTCTCTTTTGTATGCTTTTGAGAGAGTGTCATATGATGGAAAGTAGTCGGACAATTACTTGCAGAGGTTCCAAAGTACCTTTCATTTGTAAAAAAAAAGACTTCTTCATAAGAAGAAGATAGCATTACCCTAGTTACATCCAATGCATAAAAAGGCAATGAACTCATGTAAATTGTTATAAAAGTCAAGCTCCGTGACAATATTTATTTAAACTTTTTACAATTTTAAGTAAAGATTACGTATATAAGTGCATAGAGCACCACCTGACATTTTCCTCCCCCACACAGAGGAGGACAAAGAAATTCTTCTTATGAACAAACTTTTTCTAATATTTCTTCCATTTTTTCTTCTTTGCTAGTCAATCTGTGCCATTCAATCAAAGAGGTTGTGTACGCCGGCTGGTCTTTATGTCATGCAAATTTTGTACTATCAATTGCAGGGAAAGTTAGTTATTACAAGTAGTTTTCTATAATAATGTATAGAAGTACTTGGTCATTTATTATTAAAAGGATATCCAGAAGGAAAAATTTATCTCATAAATGGAGTTAGTTTAAGCATTGGTCGCAAAATAAGCCCAAACTCTAGAGGATTTCATTTTGAAGCACCCTTATAGGCTTCAAGACCTTGTATCTCTGTGTTTTCCAATCCAACTTTTTGCCTTTGTACCCCTTTGTTTGATTTTACCAGACTCAGCTGTAGGAACATTTGTTCCCTTAAACCTTTTTGCGGAAGCCTTTAAGAGCTCTTCAATCTAAAAAATGTGTCCTTACTTTGACTCTCCAAATGTAAGAAATGAACCTTTATATGACGCATTTGTTTATAGTTCGTCACTTGGCAACAAAGCCTGGTCATTAGAAGGAATGGCTTCGGGGGCCGGAAATGTCGCAAGAGTTTGGACCATGTTTAAGATGGAGTAAGACGTCAATAAAACTACATTGACTACCAAAATCCTATGCACGTGTAAAGTAAATAATCACGCAATAATGTTTACTGTTTTCCATCCCATAAGAAGCCTTTTAGAACTGAGAGTCCAAACCGATACAATAACAAAGTGCCTCCATATACAATTGTGTTGAGTGAAAGAGAGAGAGAGAGTTACTACACCACAGAAAGAGGGAATACCAAATTGAGCTTGGTAAGCACTTTTCCCCCTTTTGCTACTAGCGCTGGCAACAGGAGTCGCGAGAGATGTAAGGCAGTCCTAGACGGATGTCATTAAGGATACAAGCTGGTTCCCTACACTCAGCCTGGGTGTCTAGCAAGGCCAGTGTTGTGGTGGGGCTGTGTCAAAGCCAAAGATATTACTGCTCCGTTGAAGGCTGGGATCCTTCTTTCTTGAGACAGATTAAACTGTCTACAGGGATGTTGCTAGTGTGGTCTGGCGTTTAAGTGCATTCGAGGTGTTATCCTAACCTAATTTAGCTGATTGCGAGAATCTGTTTTGCTAAGGAAAGTGTACTTTTTCAGTGTCTATATGCCAGGTAAGTGCATTATATAGCCAATATAGGACAGGTGGCAGATTTGTGTGTGTAAAACTTGTTATAGTAATACCTACACAGAAATAATACATAATATGGAAATAAGGCAAGGAATCTACTCTATTCAATGTAACACATTCTTATTCTCAGATTCCCAGACCCTTAAATTGCCTTTTCAAATATTCCCCCATCTTTTCTATCCAGACCGCTTTTAGGCTCAGCCGAAGACCTTACAATATGATATTTGTCAACTTAGCTCAAGAGTCAAAGTGATTTCAATATTCACACTGCAAATGCAAGTTTAAATCTAGTAATGGGAGAAACTGGGTTAAAT
Organism: Tisbe holothuriae; assembly: GCA_900659605.1. Taxonomy (NCBI): domain Eukaryota; kingdom Metazoa; phylum Arthropoda; class Copepoda; order Harpacticoida; family Tisbidae; genus Tisbe; species Tisbe holothuriae. The sequence continues at coordinate 13,920 of LR138896.1, read as the reverse complement.
ATACATTAGCAGCAGAGAGGTTTCCCAAGACCATTAAGCTGCAGCCCCATATTCAGTTATTCACACATATTCAAAAATAGCTTTTCCTCCCCAAGAGCAACAGCAAGCAAGATGAGGAAAGAGGAGCTTTAGTGTTGACATAGGAGAGAGAAGAACTTGAATCCTACTTTTCAACGACACTCAATTTAATATCCTTGCTTCTCAAATATTGTTGGGGAAGTGAAGAGAGAGATCGAAGAAGGAAGCTTCTAAAGTTCAATGTCAATACAGGGACTAAAACTCTTGACGACAATACACACTTTGGGTCAAGTACTCGACGATATTTGCAACGGCACTAATGCACACCGAAAACGATTTATAGACCACGATATATACGCTGCAAATCGTGAATATAACGATCGAATGTAGGCCAGCAGCGAGATATATATTCATCCTTGATGATCGTTTTGCATCCATAGATATCTAGCTATGTGGAGATAGCACATCGGTGGATGTGCGTTTGCACGGTAGAGTGATTCTCGTACCTCTTTTCATATTTCTTCATATCGGATGCACAAAGAGAAAGTTAACGTGAAAGTATGCCTTACTTTTGCAAAGAACTTTTTAAAACTTACCCTAAGAATGGAGCAAATTTACACTATATTAAAACATGCAGCACCAAAATATGTCCAATAACTATAATCGCACACTTATACTACGTATATATCACATTGAATCCTTTTCCTCTCCTTCCACTTTTTCTCCTCTTCATATTTGTATTGACAAACGACGACGACGTTGGAACAGCTCGAGCTGACGAATACAGATCGAATGATAAAGAAAATGTTTTCTTTGCCGGTGGTGGAAGAGAGAGTGCCGCTCTCTCTTTGGCCTTGCTCTCTGCGTCCATCCGCCGATCGCCTTATTCCCCCCGTGCAGAGAGAGAAAGTCGACTTATTGCCTCTTTTCGATCGTTAGTGTAGCAATGGCCTTAGATGCGTGTATGTATGCATGGGGAGTTGTAGTAGTAGTATGTGTCAATGTATGCATGCAAAGACCAAGGATCACGGAATGAGGAAGTGCTTTAGGACGACAGGGAATTATATTTATAACATTGAACTTGTATGTGTGTGATTAAGTTGAAGTTGAGCATAGTAATACGGGTTTTCGTATATCAGTTTTTTCTTCGTCTTCCCCTTTCGCGCTGAATCAATCAGAAAAATGGACTTATGACTCGAGGGAATGTAGGCGCAGAGAGAGAAAGTCCTTCTTGGATATACAAAGGCATAAAATGAATGCAAAGCTTAGGAATAGCCGGGATTAACAAGTGAAATGCACTAAAATATAATTATATTATTTATAACCGGTTATAACCGTTTTTTAACTACACCGCTTAATCAAATTGGACTCCGTGGTTAAATACATGGAACTATAGTTCTGTGCTTAAATAACACAGGTAATTAAAAAGTATAATTGACCAATGCAATCGTCTTTGCTGACGGTATAATCGATGTAATATTTCATTTCACAGAAAATCAAACCGTTTACTTGCATACTGGCACAAAAAAGATAGTAATAATTTAGATTAATATTTTCCCTTTTTCCACTGACGGTATCATTTACACACGATTTTTATTTGCAGAAAGCAATTATATTTGTTACCTGTTTATGCCTATATAACAATTTATTTGTACATACTCATAATACCAAGATGATTAAAAAGGATATATTTGTACTTGATCCATGCAATTACTTCATTATTTGATATTTTCACTGACAGTATAATTACATTGTTTCTTTTTACAGAAAAGCTTCCCTAACACCATTCCATCACTTTGTAATCTGACCTTTAATTCTTCGGTACATAAATAAAAACCTTTGTTAACCGTCGCACTAATACCTCGTGTCTTTCACAATTTCATTAATGGGATTCTCGTTTCATAAAACTTCTCTCCTACACCTTTCATTTTAGGCACTTTAATCCACATAATAACCACTTTTCATATATTTGGCATCATTGAGACTCACAGCATCAAACCCTGTAACCCTCCTTCCCGTCCGTACCGTTAATTCGAGTAAACCTCCTTCCACAGCTCGATGCTGACGACGGCTGAGTGGAAGCGGAAGAAGACGGTGAGCGGCAGCGTCACACGCTGGATCAGAACCCACGGCATGAAGCCGTAAAACTCAGCTTCCACCACGCTGGCTCGTACCTGGGAGTCATTAAGTCATTAGCAGAGGTTATTATAGTTAATTAAGTCATTATCTCACCTTTTGTATTTCAAAGGTGAAGACGAACCACTGCGATAGGTTGAGTAGGAAGAGAAAAACGGTCACCTGACGACCTGGTTTGCGGACACGGGTTTCGGAATTCATCACCTGAAAACAAACGGTAAAAATCTTGTAATGCAGCATAATATTAAATGAATACCTTTCTTTTCAAGTCAAGTATAAAGACGATCTGCAGCGTCATCTGCACGGCCTCGACGACCCCGTTGACGATGTGCAGCTCGTTGGGGAAGAGAGCCACGTGGTGGTTGAACGCGCCCGTGATGATGGTGAACGTCTGGTAGAGGTAGGCGAAGAAGCCGGTGAAGCGGAGCAGGGAGAGGTCCAAGGCGGTGCTCTCAACCTCGTCCTCGTCGTCATCCTGGAAAGGGAGAGGTTTATAATTCGGCTTCCCGTAACTGATAACTGCATTAAACTATAACTTCATAAGAGCACGGAATCCTTAGGTAAAAAATAGTAAAAAAAAATACATTTTGCTTTATCTCTCCAGAGATGCTCGATAACGGATATGTGTTTAAAGGCTTTTTGTAACTTATCCTTAATTTGTACTCTTTGCATCGGTGCCCTTGAAAGCATTCAATTTTTTTAACTACTTTTCGTACCTTTATAATTCATAACTGCAGTGTAAAAACTATCAAATATTGAAGGCTTCAAAGTGCTAAAATATATCCGATTTGCTATTTATTGATTTCTCCACTCACCATTTCGTCTTTTTGATCCAATCCCTGAATCTGCATGAGTCCGAAAATGAGCCCCAGGATTCCGAAGAAGTTGAGCAGCGTGTTTGCCGTCTTGGAGAAGTATTCGGCCTCGTCCTGAAACATGGCCGCAATGGACTTGAATCGAAGGCCATGGTGAGGCTGTGATATTTAAAAAGGAGGCGGGAGAGAGACGGTGTTAGAGTGCATGCTGTACATAGTGCGGTGTTAGTTTACTTTATAATATACAAGTTATAATTAATCGATGTTGTTAGTAAATGTGTTAAGTTATTATATTCATCCTGAAAATGGAAGATCAGTAATCCTAACAAGATCGTGACATCTGAACCCATTTTCTCATCGAGCTGAAGGTACAAAGGGACCATTATTTCTGGGAAAGGTGCGAACGTGATAATACAAATATTCTGAAGCTGCTACAGTTTGGAGCTGCTCTCACAAATCGATCCGTATAATGACCATGTGCACCGGTGAATGCGGCTTTGACAGCTCGTCGGTGGCGTTGTCCGACCTCCTCTCGATGGTGGAGCTCACTCTGGTGGCATTATTATAAGTTAGTACCTTGCCGTCTAAATGAAGTTACTTATAACACGCAAGACAACCATAACCCAATGAGGTACTAACATTATATTAGTGCCCTTCAAATTAGTCTAAAATAAGATTTATATTAGACATTTGATAGAAACCCACTATTTTATCTCAAAATTGAGCTTTCCCCAGTTTTCTTCTTACCTCTGTCTCGTTCTGCCCGTCGAG
>LR138892.1:0-13685 GCA_900659605.1 Tisbe holothuriae | reverse complement strand
CTCTCTTGAGATTATGATGATTCCTTCAAACATTTGAGCGCACAGGTGTTCTTGTGAGAATGGGACGACCGGAGAAGACGGGAGAAGCAGGGATGACGCTTGGAATTGGGGTTTACGGAGCCAAAAGGCGCTATTTAAAGGGCCAAAAAGCATGTTATTAATTATGGACTGACTAACGTTATAGAGAAGATTTTTTTTCTTCCTAACTAGACACAGTTATTTAGTATGCTTGGTCTGGGTAACAATTGTTTATAAAATTGCTCTAATGTTTTGTTATTTGCGTTAAAAATGATGTTAGTTCTAACAATTGTACCACGTTTCTGACACCGTAATATTTTGGTAATATAATAATATCATACAGCAATATATATAACAATATTTTATCATCCGCATTATCGATTAAATCCCAAAGCATTGTACGTGCTTGTATGAACGTGGTATACAGTCGAACTAGTATGAAGGACCAGTTACTAATGGTTTTATTGCAAAATTTGAGGGACCCATGTAAAATAGGAGATTTAACCCGATAAAACGAACATTAATTATTTTGTCGGATTTCTCATTAAAAAGGATTTTAATACGTACAATGCATGTAATGTTGTATGCGTATCTCACGTTATAAATTACCTATCAACAGGCATTGACTACGGTTACTCGAGAACCTAAATATTTTTTCCCGATTATCTTGCCATAAATTAAGAATTGCCTTAATCATTCATAAAATTCCAGCAAAGTTATGTTCAACAACTTTTTTAATGAGATCGAGATTTGTAAGGTTTACTCTGTAACTGAAAGTCTTTCCAATGATTACCAATTAAAAAAGATAAGCTGCAATATTGGCTTATTTCCAAATAATTGTAACTGAAGGTAATGTTTATGTAAAAAGCAATATGTTCATGCAAATAGAGACATTATATTTTGATCACTATTCATTGGAAGCAAATCAACTTGGGAAGAGATTATTTTTCAGAATACGCTTTATCCTTCTTGATACTAATTTGTATTTCTAATGAATTTGATGTATTATATGTAATATCAATCAGCTGCCTCTTAAGTATAATACAGACTGCTGTCCTAATAATATTCCGAGAAAATCGAAAGATTAACTTGATAAATTAATAAAATCGAAGTTTAAATATTACCCATCCTTTTTTTAATTTGTATTCATATTAATAAGCAAGTTATACGAGCTTAATACTAATATAACTTGGCTATCATTCTTTCTTAACTATGTCAGCCCTGCATCTCTTTCCTTTCTTTCTCAGCTCAAAAACCATGATTTTGCACATGGCCTACAATACGATCCTTCCTTGTGCTGCAACCAAAGCGCTCTCCAGCAGCCCAAACCCCGTTCAAGAGTGGAATGGGAAAAAATCGGCCACATGTGTTTCTTCTCGGGTGCGCTAGAATATGCACAGTGGTTGTGTTCTGTGGACCATGGGAAATGAATTTAAATTAAATTGTTGGCAACGAATCTATTATGGAAGCCAGTTAACAACACTTTTTGTTATTTTATATTATTTCCAATACAATCCCACTGTGGCATGTAAAGAAGGAAAAGTCGGAAAACAGAAAAGAAGGCCTTAATGCTATTCAGTTCTGATTATACTCGCTTTTTGCAGGAGTTTTACACATTCGGAAGCAATAAATTGTGACGAGATTGGGTCAAAATAAACGGTGTTCTTACCATCGTATTGTGCAGTTGTTAAGTGAACAAATATACCTGTGATAATACAGCCTAATGCTTCGAGCCCATAGTGAAGTGTAGTGTTAAACAATAGTTAAATACATTATGTTTTAACAGTTTATAATACAAAGTTAAGTGAAATTACGCGAATGTCCCTTTGTGTGGCCCAGTCGCAACTATGGGACTGAAATCTCTTCACTGCTACCAGCTGCAAGAACTATTTCCTTCAATACCAAATTCAAGTAAGAACACAAAAATTATGAATTATATAGCATTATGCGGTTAGTATGTTTTCTTCTTATAATTTACATGGTATTCATCCACATAGCAATGTTTGACATTTATAGAATTAGCTTTACAACTGGTGGGTTCATTGAGTTGAAAGTTGAAATATAGAGGACAGAGTCTAGGTGGTATTAATATATTATTGGATTTGTAGTAGTATTAGTTGATTGTACACATATACTGTACAGTCTGTACTTTTTCACTGTATTAAAAGTTGTTTCACTAAGTCTTGTAACATGCAGATAATCCGATAATTATTAGCCAAAAAAATCAACATTGTACTTCTTCGTTGCAGACAATGACATCCTGTATTGGATGTGATTCCAAACTTTAGTTTAGTACATTCATGATTATTTCTTGCCAAAATCATGGCAAAATGCAAAGTAATATGTATTGCAGAGAATACAATCCGATAATAAATTGCCTGGAAAAACTTCTGCACTTAGAACCATATGTATAAATATTTGGATGGAACATTCATAAACATGATCTCAATTACATAAACTATGAAGAGTAATGTAATCAATATTGTTATTGTTGCTCAACCATGAGCTACATCCAAAGGCCGGGCCCAAAACACAAAAATGACGTCATATTTATATGTTGTGCGTATATAGCACTGTACCAGCCGTAGCAGCAGCTGACCCAAAAATCCCTCTCCGAAAACTCGTGGGCGGGACATCTGCCCAATTTTTACGACAGTGGAAGCAACGGGCGAATACCGGAGTCAAAACCTACAATAACAAGTGCTAGTTTGGCCTTTGCAAGGCTGTTTGATGGATGTAAAGGCCATTGGGATGGTCTTGTCGTGGTGTAAAGGCCATTAAAGGTCCCACTTGCGTCTGTTTTGAGTTTCTTTCGCGCGCTAAGCTGCTGCTGCTCCTGCCTGTACAGGTCGAAATTTGTGCGTATACTGTCTGCGCTGCTGCTGCTGCTGCTAGGAGAGTTATAATGCAGCTGTTTGTCTGATGGTATAACATTGATTTATTGGGATATATTATTATATCTAACTCATTTACAATTTACATTATGTTAGTAAACGTTATATGTATGTAGTTTGTTAATGTAAAGTTGGGTTTAGCAGCTGCAAAATCATTCTAGAGCTGATATTTTTGTTCTGCCGTTATGCCTAGCGCGCATATGGCTGGTTGTACGTGGAAGGAAAAGAGGTTCCAAGTGTTTTGCATCCCGTCGTTTAAACCCTATATTTGGCCACCATGCCCCAGTACTACCATATTTGAACTTATACAACGGTCTTATTACGGTTTAAGGATTCAATATCGCTTAAAATTGAATGTGGTTAAATGGTTAAAAAGTGTATAAAATGAGTAAAATGGTGACGGATGCAGCCTTGTTTTTATTAATGAGGGCAATTTTGGAGATTGGGGTAAAGAGTGGAGGAGAGAGGAATTTGTGCAGAGAGTTCAATTTGCTGCAATAATGTTTTTAAATGCATTATAGCGCAAATGACATTATTAGACTATATTTAAGAGTATCAAAAACATACGTTATGACTGAATTACTTTAGTTTAACTTTGTTACTTTTACCAATTATAAGACATTGTACTTGAATATAATAATTAATCTTCTTCTTCTTCTTCTTCTTTTCATTCACATATTATAGCTTAAAATTAGCATACAATACCAAAGAACCACTTTAGATAATCCCATTCCACCTAATATTGTAATGGTAATACAGCATCATTCCATTGATACACATTGGTACAACTTGGTACAAAAGCTTAATGAATGTAATTTTTACACTAAGGGCATACAAAAATTCCTCCGAGTATGTTACATACAGTAAGTTGTGTAGATACATAATTATGCTAACAATATATTGTGAATCTTCATTTTTTGCAACACTTAATTCTTGTGTTTGTTCTTCCGAGGCTGATTTTGGGTAATTATGGATGAATAATTAAATAGCTACACATATTACTAATCCACCCGTATTTTCAGCAAGGAAATATTGTGTTATATATCTTAATATTTTCGCCATTCATTTTTCATTCTTCTGAATAAGTTCTTATCCTCGTTATATAACATCCTAAAGTGTATTTTAATATAATCCTAAAGTACAACATAAGTCATTCATACCACAAAGGTGGTCTAACAATATAAGCTTAAGGTGTGGAAGTGTCAAATACACATTTCCGTATTACTCTGAGGCCAAAATATGAGGTCATGAATTAGAAATGCAAAGCGTATCCATGGAAAATAAGACCTTGCGGAATGGTTATCGAATTGGAATTCTATATTACTGTAAGGGTCCAGAGTCCAATATTTAAAGAGTTTAAAGAAGTTCCTTTTAGACATCCCAGACAAGCAATTCTGCCAGCTTATCTTATTTCTACCAAGCAATTTTTGGACTTACATTACTGGGAATTTTTTTGCACCTACTCACCAGCTAGCACAGGCAAGAGAAAAATATTATATGTTCAAAAAATCCCTCGGCAGAAATGGCAAAGGTTGCATGTTTGGCATGTCTCTTGGAGTTGCTTTGCATTATTTCAGCCAATGAGGATCCTCTATTCCATTCCGGCTTAAAGAAGTACCTTGAGCTCTAGGGAACTCCTTTAGGCTGCTCCCACATTGGAGGAATTCAAAGAATTTCCTCGGAGTTTACTATCTCTTTGCAAAATCCTCTGGGTTTCCCCCGCGGAAACCCGGAGTATTCTCTGCGTTTCCCCTCTTTTTCCACGCCTGCCTTCAAGCTGCCTAGGCAGATCTCCTCCTTGCACTCGCATGTTTTGAGAGGATTTTGAGAGGATATCGAGAAGATTTTGAGAATTCCTCCGAGTTTCCTCCGGGTATCCTCTTTTTGTTCCCTCCAATCTGGGAGCAGCCTTAAGGCTTATTTTGATAATCAGTCTCAGGACCAAGTTTTGGTGCATGGTATTTTCTCTTGGCTTATAATTATCTGTAGCTTGGCTTCCTGCTCCCAAATGGACAAAATCTGCGCTGACACTTCTCATTCTGGGTAGTGTAAACTAGTGGCCCACTTGTATGTTCATAGAATGATCTACACTTTTGAAAGTGCCCAAACACTCGTATGTAAGTCAAACTTTGCGCCCCTTCTGCTGAAGTTATCCAAGCACTTTCTGGAAAATCGTGGGCTGTGACAGTTTGCCTTATTTTGTGGTAAATACTTCTATTGATACAAAATACGTTCAAAATAATACAATGCATTGACCTCAAACTATGACGTCGACAGTTACTCTACAAGGGTCAGATTGAATATTTCCAAAGCAGTACTGAAGGAACTCCAGTTTTTCAATAGAGCTTTATTTTTACAATGGTTAATAGTCCAATATCACGTATTTTACGTTCGAAAGCTTTCTATCAATTGAAAAGCTCGTATTAAATCATCGGAGTACGAGTTACATTAATAAAATTGTTAGTTTGGGGGAAATGCCTTTTATCCTGGCGTATTCAAGATTATAAATGATCAAGTTAATGTGTTGGAACTGTTACCCAGGAGACTGAGACTGAGTCCTAAATTGAAATCCATTGATAATGTTGTAACTACAACGTCATTGATTCTAAATTATGATAATGCACATTTTTATATACGGTTTTTAAGTTTGCTGGATCATCCCTGGTGTTACCCAGGGCACCACTACTTTTCGGTTCATTCACCAGACACGCCATGAAAGCTCAAGTGCCGCAGGGGGGGATTCAAACCCGCGAACACTTGGGCCACAGGGACAAGCGACTTACGATCACGGCTACCACGTCCCCCCTCACACTCAGGTAGTCAGGTTATATTCAATACTCATCTATAATGTTTCCCCACCTCTCGTTCAGGTCCTTCATGAGGCATTTCTCTGCTGCGGTGAGTGTGTCCAGCCCGGCGGCCTTCTGCTCAGACTTGCTGTCATCGGTCAGGTCCCCGGAGGCGGCCAGGCTGCCCGCGAGGTCGGGGTGGGAGCAAAGGATGCAGAACTTGACTAGAATGATGATGTCAGGTCAGGCATTGTACTGATAACGTTACATTATCCTACATTTCTCTGTCAGCGCATCCAGCTCCGTGTGATACGCGTCGAAGATCTCCTCCGGGCTGTGAAACGGTCTCCTGACCCAGACGGCGGCCCCGATGGCGGGCAAGTACTCCACGGCGTTGGCGAACACGGCCATGAAGGCGCCCATCTCCAGCCTGTTGAGCTGCTCCACTGTGTAAGAAGGCATTTTAGCTGAGACTGAGATTGGAAGAGGGACCAAAACATGGATTATACAAGACGGGTTCACGACCGTACAAGGGAATAACCGGTTCTAAGATGTATTTATATGATGTAGAAAATAGCTGCTAGACGGGTGTATGCGGGAAGCATAAGTTTTAATTTTAAACTTTCAGTGAGAGACTCCAAATTATAAAACAAGTATGTACATGCATAATGCATTGTACAGTATACAGGGTGTTATATTTCATTTTTCCGATTGGAAATGTTCACATCTCCAATACTGTTCAATATATGGAGGCCTTCCGTTTTTAACTCCTCAACAGCTTGAAAAATGCATTAAAACTGCATTAAATTTCTATTTACCGAAATTTGTCATATCCCATCACTAAACCTCTTGTTTTTGTTGTATGTAAACCACTTGGTTAGGTCAATTTTGTCATTTTGAATGCAGGATAAACACAAGGAAAAGGAAAAATCCCTGAATAATGGAAATTCCCAGGTAAAAGGGAGAAGACAATGCAAAATCTAAGTTATGAAACAAACTTTTTACAAGCATTTAGGAAATTCTTACTGCACTCTAAAAATACTCAAGCCATTATATTATGAACAATTGTCGATTGTCTTCTTTTCCTGGGAATTTCCTTTTTCGAGGGGCTTCTCCTTTATTTCTTCGGCGTGGAGGGCATCAATCGGCCTAATATTGTTTTGAATGCTAAGGTTTCGTGATATTTTTTAAACAAAACTTCCGATTTTTTTCTTGTCGGAAAGGTACCCTTATGACGAGTTTTTAAACGAAGGCCTCCATTCTTAGATAAAATAACCCCTTTACGTACATGCCTCCATTATTGATTTTTTACTGCCTTTTGCCTTTTGAACAAGATGAATGGTTAATTGATACGAAAAAATATTCCCAATTTTGTCGTTCGAATGGTGTCTTTGATATTTTTACTTCGCAATTATCTCGTCATTTCAAATCGGACAAATGAAAAAACCAACCTGTGTTACTTCACAGTACCTTGATTTCTTTTAAACTTTGCCATACAATTGGTTGCTTCAAATTACTTGCATTAATATTATAAAATTTATAATTATGTACGTTTAATATTCTATAATTTTATATAAACGCACGTAATTCTTGTTTCCACTTTCCCTAACTTAATATTTTGTAGACTTGACAACCCTGAAATATCTTGATAATATTAAACTGGTTGTCATTTTCGGATCACCTTCTGCAAAAAACCATGTACGATGGATGATCACGGACGTATTTAGCAGCTGCAGACATCCGTGGATGGATGTACGAGTACTGGACCGGCGAAAGGTTCAGAGAGTGCCTTTAACTTGTTCCGTCGTTATTTTTTTTTTACAAAAATGTAGAACCCTTGCAGAACTATGTTGAATATCGTGGGACAGAATTTAAATATCATCGTGGTAACGGTGGTATGATCAAGGGTGTTGTAGGGTATGATTGATATATTTTAAATACATATTAATGATTTTAAAGTTTTTTTACCGTACACAATTGTAATGTTAGTAATAGTTTTATAGCCAGAAGAAAAGAGTAGGAGAAGAGTCTATGGAATATAATTTGTAGTTTTAATCTTATTTAAAAAGATTGTTGTACTAGACAAAGTTAAAGTAGATTTTTACATAAACTATTTAACCATAATATATATAGTCAATGAACAATGTATAGAAAGTACTATTATAACGAATATACATTGAAAAGCCGGAAATATTGCATGACTTTGAGAGGTTAGAGGTTTCCTGCGCTTGTTTCATTTAATATGAAATGTCTCAAAGATGGGCTCTTGGAAAATTAAGGCAGAGTGAACGGATTTTAAGTTTGTAGTTTCATTTTATATCTCGGTCTGGAAAAGGCGACCCACTTGGGAAGAAGATATTGCACCATAAGCTGAAATATGTACCATGGGGATGAATTTAAGTCTTGATATTACAGTATTACTCCACATTTTTCATGGTAAGTAATTAATTTTGCGAATAGTGTATCGATTAGGCGAATGCAGTTGGAGTTTTGACAATAATGAATAGCCGCGGAAAGTACGGAAAATAGATAATGCCCTTCCCCATTGCGTCAGAGGCGAGACCAGACAAGCACATAAAGGTGTGAGAGTACAAGTGTATTTTGTGAACTGTAGGAATGCACTAAGAAAGTTGATGTTTTTTAAGAAAGATGCGAGTATGTATGGGTGTTTGAAAGAATGGGCAAAATAAAATGGCCGACTTAATAAGAGCAGTTGCACAGAAGAAAATATTCTGGTGTAATACGAGAGGTAAATCAGCAAAACAAACAATTTATCATCTCCTGCAGAGAGTATCGATTAAACAAGAAACCCTTACATAAGCCGAAAAATAGGATGGGCTCTCCTAGACAATATATGACATAATTGCATAACTAACGCATAATAAATGCACAATTAAAACATGAGCTCCATTAACGAAGGCGTTTTTATCGGTAACCGTATCTTAACATGAAATTTTAATGTCTCCTTTACCGACAGGTACGGTTGCATTGAACTTCAGACCTTTCTTCCTACCAACCGCACGTCAAGCCTTAATAACGTTCGCAAGTGTAACGTTTTCAATGCCCTCTTCGGTCCGTCTTCAAAAAGGGCACTCGCTGTGAAAGGCCAGCAAGCGAAAGGCCCACAATATTACATGCCAGTTTTCAATGGTCGACTATGACATTGTTAGTTCAGCGACGGTTGCGAATACGGACGTTGTTTGGAGAGACAATCAAGAAGAAAAGTCGTTAGATTCGTTAAATAAGAAGTCGGGTGATGGTGCGAATTCTGCGTCGAGTGAGTTTATAAGTTGCGTCGTCTAGAAATATCTTCTGGCGCGCGTCAACCACCATCTTCATGCATCATCTTGGAGAAGCTGAGACGTTCTGAATGACCCTCAGCTCTCAGCGCGGAAAATATAGAAAAACTCAGCGCCGGGAAAATTCAACCAACAAACGGCCTGCTGAAACTTGAAAGAGAGAGAAGAATGTTGAACTTTTAACTCTTATGAGTCTTTTCTGTCACTCTGTGGCATACCATTCTAAAAATACCATTTGATCCGGCAAGACCATGTCCGGAGACGACAGCCCCCCGCCGGGCTACGTGACGGAAGCTGCTCCCATGAGTGTGGCGCCCACGAGTGCCAAGGAGACGCGTTTGAACCACAAGGGCGACGGCTTCGAGCAGGTCAACCTGGGGTTCGAGGACGAGCCCAGGGAGGACAGGGAGGCGAGGGAGAAGAAGGACAGTAACGAGGAGGACAAAGACAAAGACGACGATGGAAAGGAGAAGGAGATTAAACATCCGCCGGCTGGGGTGTTTCAAGTGGTGAGTGGAGAGATAAACTGCCTTAAATTTACAGACATTATATCAAATTCTTATTTTCTGTTACTGTAACTGGTAAAATAGTTGAGGATGTCAATTAACCATTTGCCTTCTTTTGCCAGTTCCGTCATTCGAGCTGCCGCGACCGCCTCCTGATCTCCGTCGGCCTCGTGTGCGCCCTCTGCGCCGGCTGCGGCATGCCCGCCATGGTCATCCTGCTGGGCGGCGTGCTCAACGCGTTCGTCGGACAGGCGCAGACTGAGTCAGGGTTCGAAGAGACCGTCAAGGAGCAGCTGGGAGACGGATGCTACTTTGTCAATGAAACGTAAGATATACTCAATTATTTATCAATTAAAGCACGTTACAAAGATTTGAGACTATCATTAAGCCAATCTTTGTGGTCTTAGTTTGTAAATTTTTAATCAGAAATCTCTTTCGTAAAGCTGCGGTGTGCGCGGTTCTCTATATATTTTATTGATTAACCGCAATACAATTGTACGTATAATAATACTCTAATCTGACGCTTGACACTTAATTTCAGGCTCCGCCCGAATTGCACCGAATCCTACAACGCCTTGGTCAACCCCGATCTAGACTTCAACGCCGAGATCAAATACTTCGCCGCCGGCGTGGCCACCATCGGCGCCGTAATCTGGCTGCTCACCTACGTCTTCGTCGCGTGCCTCAACAGCGCCGCGGCCAATCAGGCGTTCACCATCAGGACGCAGTTCCTCAAGGCCGTGCTCAGGCAGGATATCACGTGGTATGACACGCACCAGACGGGGGATTTCGCGTCCAGGATGGCGGAGTAAGTTTTAAAAGAACGCTCCAGATTTTAGGATTACTGCAAATTCCCATTTCAGGGACCTGAACAAACTCCAAGAAGGCATCGGCGAAAAGGTCGGCATGCTCGTCTTCTACATCTCCGTCTTCATCCTCTCCATCATCACCGCCTTCTACCACGGCTGGGAGCTCACCCTCGTCATCTTCGCCGCCATGCCCGTGCTCATGATCGCCGGCGGCATGATGGCCAAGATGACCACGTCATTCACGGAGAAGGAGCTCAAGGCGTATGGAAAGGCAGGCGCGGTGGCGGAGGAGGTGCTCGCGGCGGTCAGGACGGTCGTGGCGTTTGACGGGCAGGAGAAGGAGGTGGAGAGATACGAGGGGAACCTCGTCTTTGCCAGAAAGTGAGTCGACACAAACTTCTCGTACGGATCACTTCACGGGTGTCATTCTAGGTCCGGCATCCTCCGCGGCATGATCGTGGGCATCAACGGCGGCATCATGTGGCTCATCATCTTCTGCTCGTACGCGCTCGCGTTCTGGTACGGCATCAAGCTCATCATGGACGACAGGGAGTCGTGCACGGAGTCGCCCGAGGACTGTAACGTCCGCTACGACCCGAAGGCGCTGCTGGTCGTGTTCTTCTCGGTGCTGATGGGAGCCATGCAGCTGGGCCAGAGCAGTGCCTACGTGGAGGCGTACTCGGTGGCGAGGTCGGCGGCTGGGCTCATATTCTCAGTGATTGATCGGAAGCCTGAGATTGACAGCTCCTCCGAGGAGGGGGAGAAGCCGAGCAAGCTGGAGGGGAACATTGACTTCAAGAAAGTCTCATTTAACTATCCATCGAGGCCTGACGTGAAGGTAAAGGAGGATATTATAAACGACATTTAGAGCTTTTTGTTAATTACTTTTTCGTCTTTCAGATCCTTCAAAAGGTCTCCTTCGAGGTCAAGAAAGGCAAGACAGTTGCATTGGTCGGTGGATCCGGATCTGGCAAGTCCACTTGCGTCCAACTCATCCAGCGGTTCTACGACCCATTTGAGGGCCAGGTCACGATTGACGGCCACGACATCAAAGACCTGAACGTCGGCTGGATCCGTGACAACATTGGCGTCGTCGGCCAGGAGCCCATCCTGTTCGCGTGCTCCATCAAGGAGAACATCCGCTACGGAAAGCCGGATGCGACAGATGACGAGATTGACGCTGCAGTCAGGGATGCCAACGCCGCTGATTTCATATCCAGGCTTCCGAAGGGTCTCCATACCCTCGTGGGTGAGCGTGGCGCACAGCTGTCTGGCGGGCAGAAGCAGCGTGTGGCCATCGCCCGAGCGCTTGTGCGTAACCCGCG
The DNA here is from genome assembly GCA_900659605.1 of Tisbe holothuriae. NCBI lineage: Eukaryota > Metazoa > Arthropoda > Copepoda > Harpacticoida > Tisbidae > Tisbe > Tisbe holothuriae. The sequence goes on along the minus strand of LR138892.1, from coordinate 2,045 downwards.
CATCCTCCTGCTGGACGAGGCGACGAGCGCGCTCGACCTGGAGAGTGAGAGCATCGTGCAGTCAGCACTGGACCGGGCTCGTCAGGGTCGCACCACCGTAGTTGTAGCGCACCGACTGAGCACCATCCGGACTGCGGATCTGATCGTTGCGCTGAAGTACGGCCAGGTTGAGGAGGTCGGAACGCATGAGAAGCTGATGGAGCTGAAGGGCTACTACCACTCGCTCGTCACCAAGCAGTTGAAGGGCAAGGCGCTGGATGACGCTTCAGAGCATGAGGATGAGAGCAGCGGGACGGACGTGGATGAGAACTCGACGGAGGAAGAGGAGGTTGTCAGTCTCGAAGAGGAACATGTTAAAGGTCAGTCTTAAATTGAACTCGATTGATAAGTATAAGATCAAATGCTCTTTTAGAAGTCCCCAAACGCAAGAGCAAGAAGACGACGAGAGGCAAGTCAGTCAAGGCCGTCGCCCGCATGTCCAGCGCTGAGGCGAAGAAAGATTCCGACGTGAAAAAGACCGAAACCGACACCAAGACAGATGCGCCCAAAGTGAAGAGCCTCCGCCTGTGGGCCATGAACAAACCCGAGTGGCCGTTCATTCTCGTTGGCGGGCTCAGCTCGTGTGTGATGGGCGCGACAATGCCCGTGTTTGGCGTCCTCTTTGGTGAGGTGTTGGGCGTGCTAGCGTACCAAGACGCGGACAAGGCCAGGGACGAGAGCATCAAGTACGCGATGTACTTTTTAGCATTGGGATTTGGGTCCGGATTGGCAATGTTTCTGCAGACGTTCATGTTCAGCATCTCCGGCGAGCGTCTCACGATGCGCCTCCGTCGCATCTCCTTCGAAGCGATGCTCCGTCAGGAGATGTCCTGGTACGACGATGAGGCCAACCAGACCGGCGCCCTCTGCTCCCGCCTGTCTGACGACGCGTCCAAGGTCCAGGGCGCGACCGGGTCCCGCGTCGGCACCGTCATCCAGAGCATCTTCACGCTGCTGATCGCGTTGTGCGTGTCGCTGTACTACTCGTGGAATCTGGCGCTGGTGTCGGCGGCGTTCGTGCCGTTGTTGATCCTCGGGGTGTACGCAGAGACCAAGATCACGTCGAGCAGTGATAGCGTGGAGAAGAAGGCATTTGAGACATCAGCAAATGTAAGAACTTTCAGTAGTTCAAAAGTTGTAGCTTATGGATTTTTTTTTCCAGTTTGCTGTTGAAGCCATTTCCAACATTCGCACAGTCGCCGGCCTCCGATGCGAAGACAAATTCTCCTCTCTATACGAGCAGGAGCTGATCGGGCCTCACAAGAAGAACCTCTACAAGAGCCACCTCCGAGGGCTCATCTTCGGCTTCTCCCAGGCCATCGCCTTCTTCGCCTACGCCGTCGTCATGTACTACGGAGGGTGGCTCATTGAGCAGAAGGCGTTGACGTATGATGACGTGTTCAAGTGAGTATACCGGAGAGTAATTAAACAAATATTGCAGTAATTAATGTAGCTCAGTTTGTAGTAATCCTAATTCCTCTTGAACAGGGTTGCCGAGAGTCTGATCCTTGGCGCCTTCGTTGTGGGCTCCTCCGTGGCCTTCGCCCCCGATTACAACAAGGCCGTGGTCGCCTCGAGAAGGATTTTCCAACTGCTTGATCGGAAAGCGATCATCGATTCATCGGACAGGGAGAACGGGACGAAAAAGGTGAATTTAAGCCCAAAATGCAATAATATTCCGCTTTGTACTATTGGATTCGATTGGCCAACTTTATTTTTGACTCAATGGTGGAGCAAGAGCTTTTGTGATTTTGGATTTATCAATACTTTTAATCCTCTTTCAGAATTCCATCTCTGGTGACGTTATTTTCGATGGCGCCAACTTCAGCTACCCGAGCCGCCCTGACGTGCAAGTCCTGAACGACATGCAGCTCACTCTATCCGCCGGTCAGAACATTGCTCTCGTGGGGGAGTCTGGCTGTGGAAAGTCAACCACAGTGCAGCTGCTGCAGAGATTCTATGACCTTGCATCAGGACAACTGGTAATGTATAAAAGTTTTTCAAGG
>LR138890.1:0-13593 GCA_900659605.1 Tisbe holothuriae | reverse complement strand
CTTGCCTCTCTCCCGACACTATTGGCCTCTAGCGGATTAAAATGATTTGATTAATTTTGGCGGGAAGATAGCCGTATATATTTACCGTAATATCCTATGAGTTATATACACTGGAGCCAAATGATCAATGAGTAAAAAGTACAAAGTGTACACAAAATAATTTCTTTTGTGCAATGATTAGGTATTCGACTCCGGTATAATTACAGTTTATAAATGATTAAATGCAGTAGTACCAAAGAGTAAAAAAGGTGAGCTTGTTGAGCTATAAATAGAGCATGAGATACTTGTATGAAAGAGGCAATCAAAGAGAGCTACTAAAACAGAGTTGCACAGTGGCTTCATTTGGTACTACTTCTTAGCGAAACCACAGTGATTGATAGAGAGCCAGGATCAGATTATAGCATATTTATAAATGATGCCTCAATGAATGAATAGCAACTGCCGACAGAGGTCAGAAAGGAGAATGTAAATAAATAACAGCTAGTTACGATACACGTCATAGGCAGTGTTGAGAAAATAGGAGGAGGAAAAAGTTATTAATATTGACGGGAATCTGATTGTGAGCAAAGCATAGACTCGATGTGTATGCTCGAGTATGGACGGTTTTCATTGGTCAGCAAAAATGATGTAAATACAGGACGAGGACGATGGATATAAGACGGAAAAATGGTGCGAGTGCCCGTCAGCAGAGACGCCGCCGTGGTTGTTGTGTGCGTGTATGTGCGGCCATCTACCTATCATAGTTGGCACCGCGGTATCGGAGCGGCGCGCGCCCGCGCAGCCAGTACCGTCTGTGCCTGGGCGCGAGCTCATCCAGCTGGCTGTGGCTTTGGCTGAGGAAGCACGCTGCGGGGCTGAGCCCGAGTGGTAGCGCCATCATGGGTGTGCTGGGTGTGACGGCCGCTGACATTGGCGGTTCTGACTCAGCAGCGGCCTCCTCGGTGAGCAGGGAGGAGTGGAACCAGTCGAGGTCCTCGCCGTCCCGGGTGGCGGTCAGGCCGAGCAGGGCCAGCTCAGGCAGGCTCTCGTACCTAGCGGATTTTCACGTACGGAGGGAAAGGAGGGTAGGAAGAAGAAGAACAGGACGGAAGAATGTAGTAGTTGTTCATAATGGGGACATGTATAAGTTTGCACATTCACATTGACACCAAGATGTTTTTCTCCTACTAAAGACACTGTCTGTAGCACATGTATGTTTTAAACAATTATAAGCCCACTTAAGTCCACGTTTCTGGGAGGGGGAAAAGAAGTACTTGTTTGAATGTATAATTGCCTGAATGGTTCTTTAAACTTTCCAGACTGATCGAAATTAGGTACGAAACTAAGGCCTAAAAGATTTCTAACTAAATAAACGAAAAAAACTACGTACTTACTTTACCATAAGGGCAAACTAAACATATACGTGTGTTTTGTATGTGCCTAACAGCCTAACTATATCTCAGTACTGCTTTCTCTCTAAATATATGTTTTGTATTCTGTTTTTTCTTCTTCTATGCACATTCTAAGATGTGGTGCGCATCTAAATAATAGTCTAAAATCTATAAATTAGAGGTAAACTTAACTTTAGAATTCTAAGAGAGTTCAACGCAGGATGCAATTAAGACCATCAAACACAATGGTCATCATGAGCTGCATGGTGCTCTACCCCTCTTCCTCTTCCCCCTACTCAGCTCAGACAGGCCCAGGCAAGGGAAGAGGGGAAGAGGAAGAGGTGGAAGAGGGGGAGAGCACCATGCAGCAGGCCACCTATTTTCGTCAAGGTAGGTAGCATTCTAGTGTCCTTACCTTCTCCCAGTAGGATAGAAGTCCAGCCCTGAGTGACCCTTTGGCATTCCCATTTCATCAACATCGGAGAACTCAGAATCAGACAGCCGCGCCATGGAGCTGGGCGGGGATATGTGGTGCGCAGCTGCGGCTGCTGCGGCGGCCGCACGTGCGTGGGGATGGTAGCTGAGCGGGTCGCCCATGAGCCCAGGCGGGGGCGGGCCGAACGGATCCGCGCCGCCGTCGATGTAAGGACCGCGCTTCTGTAACAGAATTTAGAGAGGTGCAATTGTTAGATCGGTTGTAGAGGCTACATCAAAACAGCAGCAGCAGCGGGGGAAAAATCATGGCGGGGTTTCTTTAGCATTTAGAGTTTCTTTCTGTGTTTTTGTATGTATGTAGGAAAGAGAATACAGAGCTAGAAGAATTGTTGGCAATCCTGCTGATTCTCTTCATGTTAAAAAATGAGAGAGAAAAGCTGTGATAGTGGTAACAAGAAATTAATTAAAGGTGCAGAACGATGATAAAATGTGGTTAAAGTTTATCTATAATACGAGCCTTTAAAGTGGTTAGGAGAGTTATATTTAATTGGTGGCATAACATTTTTAATTGTAAATAATATTTAAATTTAACTAGATCATATTAAAAAATTAAGCAAGCAAATAGTCTCTACAATGGGGCATACACAGCCTTGTAATTGAAACTTGGTTTGGGTATGCCATGCAATGGTTAATTACCTTTTAAGTAAATTCTGTTAAAATGGTTAAAATGTCCTACTTTTTGTATATAACTTGCAATACAAATTATTATCAGAGAAAACTCAATTGGTAGAGCACCGGGCTTGGGCACACGACACTGATCGGTCGTGGGTTCTATTCCCTGGCAGTGCTAATGAAAGATAAACTGCTCTTGACTTATAGTTGGTCCTAATTTAAAAAATGCCTCAGGCCTACTGAAATGTGCATGAACTAAAAGAAAATAGGCCCCAGCAAAGGATGTAAAGCCTTACGGCGCCATCTCTGAATGTCATGGTTGTTCTGGCTTAGTCAGACAACTACTTTGTTGAGCGTCCCTTTTGGTACTTCAGTAAGCCTCAAAAGAGGCAACAGTGTTACAAAAATATTATCTTATATAATATGAAAGTCCCAACGACTTAATCACCTATGAACAATATTATGCATATTATAATAACAGTACCTGTGAATAAAACAATGTGTGCGTGTATATAATGATACTATTCTGTGATGTGATGGTGTGATAAAAGCCCAACTTGAGTTCTATGGATACGTTATAGAGATCTTTTTAAGTCGTCTTTATGCTCTTGTTGTTTTCGTTTCACACTAGCTAATTACCAAGACCTTCGCCCTAATTCTAGGATGGGTGTTTGTTCAACCAATACAGTTTTATAGAGAGATAAGTTTAGACACTATGAATACCATGTACACAGGAGGAGAATGAAAAAACGCAAGCTTATGTCATATGTTTAGGCAGGAAGAAGCAAAAACGGGAACACATAACGATGTATAAACTCCTTGGGTTGCGTGTATGTTTACCATGGAACTCGTGGCCGTCCTGAGCAAGTGCCAGAGCGGCTCCACCTGGCACTCGTTCAAGAGCACGACCGACGCCAGGTCGATGGTGACCTCTCCCAGGAACTCGTTGGCCCCGAACCGGTCGTAGTCCCACACGGTGACCTCGAGCACCCGGGTCCGGAGGTCCCCCGGCCGCAGGTTGGAGTAGATGAAGCTGTGGTTCCATTGGGGGCTGCAGGTGTTGATCACGGTCTTGGTCCGGCGTTTGGACAGCTCGCTATTTGGGGGGTTGGAATATAAATGGGCCCGGTTATGAAGGGTTGTAGGTTGTGGCGGAAGTGTCAGCAGGCACCATGAGGGGTAGATTGATGCATTCGAATTTGTACAGTATTTGGAGTTTAAGAACACGGGCCTACTGACACTGTGCCCTTAATTTCATAGTCACTTAATTGCCCTTATAACTGAAATTAATCTAACTTAATGACTTTCTTTTGCTTTTTACTATTCAGCAAGGCTACAAGAGTAGCAATAAATTATACCCAAATATTGTATTTTTCAATTCTTAAAACGTAAACAACTCCCTCATTAAAAAGCTGTTCCAAAATACACATTCATTCATGTGTTTTGCCATATTAAATGAAAACATCCTAATAACTCATCATGATATACCTTCTATCTGGCAGCAGAAACACTTTCGCATACGGGTTTCTGTACTGGCCGTTGACCCTGGGCGGCAGGTCGGCCGCCGACAGCACCGTAACGATCAACTCCAGCCGCTCCTCGTCGTACCACGTTTTCACCTTCAACGCAAAGAACGCAAAGAAGAGAAGAGAAGAAAAGAATCGTTCATTCATTGTCTAACAGTAGTTGTACGACATTATGTACATTGTCTTGTTTTATTATTATTTTCGCGCAACCTTTGTAGTGTGTGTGTTAGAAAGCAAGAGCTCTGAAGGACCGCGCCGGCAATACCACACATACTCGCACAAAGGAGGAGGAGGAACACACACATGCCTTGGTTTTTGCCAGGCAGGCTCAGTGGGTGAGTGAGTGTGTAGACACACGGGGCAAAAGGAGGAAGCAAGGGCAATGGACTCAAGGACGGCGCTCGCCCCCTTTTCAACTCGCTCTGCTAAAAAATCAATGTCTGCCTCTCTCTCTCTCTCTCTCTCTCTCTCTCTCTCTCTCTTCGCCCAAACACTTGCTTTTGAAAGCAGCAGGAAGGCGGAAAATAAATTCCAATTTTGTGCCTTCTTTTCTTGTTTGAGGGCGAAGTGTAGTCTCCGTTTTTCGTGGGCCGCCATACATAGAGATTGCTGGTTGCCAAGTCGATCATAGCTGTTGTTATGTTCATTACTATTTAAAGAGAGGAACACACACACAAAGATGGTTTCTTTTCTTTGCCACCTTTTCTTTGATAACAGCCAGAGGCCAAAGAGATAAAGAAAAAAAGAAGAGAAAAGAGAAGTTTTCTTTCACTGTCCGATTGACGGGCCTTTTCAAAAGGATCTGGGTGTTTTTCGCGATTTAAAAGCTAGCAATGGCGAGGAGGAGAATATTATTTTTATCATCATTCTGTGAACCTTCTTCTGAATTATGGCCAACGGAGGAGAAAGAGAATAAGGGAGAGAGAGAGAGCAATCGAAGCGAGATGATTTTGATGCGAGCAGAAGAAGAAAATTATTCACGAATGCTCAGTCAGTCCCGAGTCCAAAGAAGAGAAAAAAGAGAGAGATTATTCCATCCCAGTCGGATTTCGTGTATAAGTTATGGCCTTTTAATGCAAGGGGGGCCCCTATAAGGACCTCATAACTACTATTTCGTGTGAGATGCGGCTCGCATATATTCCCAACACAGCATTGACATCATTCACTCCGCGCGTAGGCATCATTTGAGGAAATTGTGTTAAACACAAATTGAATAGAAGTACTTGAAGACTGTGCGACTGTAGTAGTACGGAGGTAAGTCACTAAATAATTTATAACCCTGACCCTGCTGCTTGGGTGGCGTACAGATAGGACAACGGACAGGAGACTCAAGAGAAAGAGATTCCTCTCTCTCTCTCTCTCTCTCTCTCTTGGTCCCACAGGAAGGAATAAAGTAGAAGAAAGAGGAAAAGTGGGAAGGGACCACGTCGGGGTATGGGGGCTTCTTGCTGACTACAAGGGATGCCATTATATTGCCACAAAGTAATAGGTTAACAATTTGGTGACAGATTCAACTTTACTGTAGTTTTTACAATATATTCAAGCAATACGAAATTACTTTTATTTTGGCAAAATTACAAATAAAATTACTTTGTATGTAAAATGTAATTCGTTACTTTTATAAATTAAACCCAAAAAATCTGAAATTGCAATTACAGACTTATGTAGTAGTAATTGTATTTTTCACTGAATAGAATTACAAATTACAATTACTTTAGCTTGAAAAATGTAAGGAATTACAGTTACATTTGTAATAAATTCTTAAAATTACAGTAATTTTGTTATTTTAAAAAATTCCTAGTATATGTAATGCTTGCTTTTTTTCTGTCAAAAGCAAGAACAGTATTAGTGTGGGTTTCAAAGTGTCATCCCTAAGCTCCCTTCTTTTATTCTCGTCCTCCTCCATGACCTGTGAGATATGATAGGAGATATGCTGATTAAATTTTGATGCCCAGCGGCCATGGCGAAAAATAAGAAGAAGGTAAAGAAAATAGAAAAAAAACCTCTGACCTACATAGACAGGATTGAAAGGGGGGAAACGTACTGCAGAGAACAAAGCTGAGTCAGCACATGCACTCACACACCCACAACCTGCTAGAGCATCACAAGACTTTGTTTACAAAAGTATCTCAGTTGTCAAATTGTTCAAAAAGGGATTAGTAACAGTTTATAGTCCAAACTCCAGTATTAGAGGGATTGTTTGTAACAGTTTAGTTAACTTTTATACATAACACTTATTGGGTGTCACGCCATAAATTTTAAATAATTTTAAGTTCACTTTAACTGTAAGGAATATTAATCTTGTTTTAACTGTAGACTTGTGGTTTGTCCACCTTTTAAATATTTTATACAACATTCAAAAAATCTCTAATTTTGTTCTGGGTCCTTTTTCTAGAGTAAAATACGTTTGGGGTAAGCCTTGGGGTCCTCTTCCTGCTACAGTCAGGGTTGCCAGGAATTTTAATAAAATAACATCTTTCATAAACTGGCAACCCTGAAGTCTGCTCCAAACCTTCTCTTACCTTTATCTGTGGAAATAAAAGCTGCAGACAGCTGTTCTCATTCAGCGTCTGGGGTTCATAGTAATAATAATAATAAATCGAACGTACGTGGGCAAGGGTTGGATGATTTCAAAATTGGAGGAAGGAAGAAAGAGATACAATGAATAAAACCCAGCGGCAGTGTGTATTTCTAAAAGCCAATTTTGTACGTTATTTCATCGCGGTAAGACTAACACTATTCGGCTCAGGTCTTGGTATAATATAATGCATCTGTTAGTAAGGGTTAAGGTCACATGATAGGTCGAAAGGTGTATTAATACGCGTGTAATAATTCCCTTTGTTCTTTTCTCTCAGGAAGAGGAATGTATAGTTAAGCATACTATGAGGTCACAATTTTATATACTGATATTACTTAATAATGTGTTCTGTAGTATATTACGTGTGATAGGTTGTTTGAGAATAATAAGTGAAATGAGCTGCTTTTGGTGACCAAGTAATATTGCACAAATATTGCTAAAAATAAACATCCAATTGAGATCAACAACATTGTGTTATTTATAGATGACAGTCTAAAAATATCGGCATTATATTATCTCACAGCATTGAAAAGTGAACGGAAGCGAGAGTGTGGCTAATACCAGGGTTACCACTTTGCCTCATTCTAGAGCCTAATTTTGGCTCCCTTTACTTGAACAAAATGGCAACCCTGATTAGACTAGTGTCCTACCTGTATCCTCGTCCCCATCATGCCAGCCTGGTTGAGCATATGCCCACCAGAGCCCGCCATCATCATATCCTGCCTAGCACCCGCCACCGCGGCCAGCGGCGGCGCGTGCGTTGGCGCGCCCGCCCCGCTGCTCACGCCCAGCAGCATCGAGCTCGGCGGCGGCGGGTTGTTGAGCGTGCGCGCCACGCGGAGTTCGACTTGGGGTTCGGTGTACGAGTCCGAGACGAGTTGGCGGACTTCGTCGTAGCGTTTGTTGACTAGGGAGCGGTTGTTCCACTCCAAGACCTCGTCGCCTGGAAAACAAACAAAAATAAACTCTTAGGTAGGATCACTATCTTACTAAACGTTTCAAACTCATTTTCCTATATACAGTAAACTTAAACCCACATGAAGAGTTGGGTGACTTAGGCCTTGTTTAATTCTGCAAGTTTGATTGGAATTAAGGAGTCAAAGCCTCTTGACTTTTAGCAAAGTCCTGTAGAAAGCTTTCAAATGGCAAAATATACCAGTTTACAGAATTCCACTGTTCAATGACATGTTGCTCTAGTAAAAAGGTCATGTTTCCCATCAGAAACAACGGTAGGGACCGGATGTAATTGGTGGCTTTCTCCCTTTTTTTCTTGGCACTCTGTGAGCTGTTAGTTTTGGCAAGCGTCTGCTAATAGCTCAAGAAAAAGAAGGAGCTCGCTAGCTTGTAGCGCGGTCATGGAGCAAATCCATCACAGAACTAGAATTGGTTGTGGAGGAAAATGGGACCCGGCTTAATGCTCTTGTAATTATTGCACCTGTAGTTTTAGGTTAAACCACTTAAACTAGCCCAGGCAACAAAGAGGTACTCGTATCTTTGAAGATATTTCGGTAGCCCTGTAGAATGAAAGCATTTACCATGCCCATAACCACTATGCTGTCAAGGTGGCAGAAGTCTCCCTTGGCCTAACTAACCCCCTAACCATGGGGCTATAGTTCTCTATGCCCTAACCCTCCGTTTCAGCCAAGGAAGACTTCAGAGTCCAAATATTAAAATGCTCAAGCAGTTCCTAAGGACTTCCTTAGTACTAAGTATTTGGTTTCAGCCAATGAGAAGCCACTATTTTGGTTAAAGGAGCACCTAACCCCTAAGCCCAGCAGCCCATGTTGCTTACCTGGTAACAGCTTGCCCACAGTATCTGCCACGCTCCCCTTCTTGACCTTCTCTATGACGGCGCCTATCCGGTTGCCAGGCAGCAGCTTGCCGCCGACGAGCTTGAGCCCGAGCAGCGTGGCAGTGGACGGCGGGCCGTGGTGCTGCTGCTGCAGGGCAGGCTGGAGGTGCTGCCGGAGCAGGATCATGTGCCCGAGCAGCAGGGAGCCGTCGGCGCTCGGATGCCATGACACGGGAGAGTGCTGAAAATACGAATATTTCGGTTAATATTGTTTTATAAGACCATTGAGATACTAATGTACTGAAGAAGCATTTAAAATCTACTGAAATGTAGAACCATCTGAGATTTCCATAAATTTCATTCAACTTTCAAATTAATAGCACAGTATGTTAGTATCTCAATGGACTGTTCTGTAAACATTTGCAAACATTGCATTGGTCTAAAGTTACTTTACCAGTGACCAATACAATGGCTGCCTAATGTTTACATGATTATGACTGTTATTATAACAAACAGGAGAGAATAAGGTGCAGAGAGTATCAAACTACTAGAGTAGTGCTAGAGTAGGTCAGATCTTCTCCTCCTCTCTTTTCCTGTAAGTGAGGCATAAAAAGGGAGTGATTTCATGCGAAAACGACGTTAGAGGGAAGGAGAGAAGGAGGAGAAGAGTCATGCAAAAGGCTTTGCCTCTGTTCTTCCAGCTTGTGTCTGGCCAAGGGGGTCAAAAGGGTTGACAGATTGAGCCGTCAAGAAGTACTGAAGAGAGCTATCAAGAATGCGTTGACCATGGCTCAATCTGGCAACCCTAATGTCGCAATCAAGTGTCTCAAGCCGCAATGAAGAAGCAAGAGTGTTTTGTTTATAATTACTACTTGATGTCTTGTTTTTGACACTATTTACTACTAAAACGATGATGATGGGTTGTTGTCATTATTGTACTTCTTTCCCTGCTCCGCTCTTGGTCATTCAGCGTTTCTCGATTGGTAAACTTTCCCCTCATTGTAATCAACAATAGTACTGAAGAACAATCTACTTTCTATTAACTATCTGCAGGCAATGGTACAACGTGGCCGATCTCTTCTGGCCATTTAACACCATATCCAACTACTGAAGATCGACTCTTCACCGCACAACACACAGCAGGGTTGCCATTTCTTCCATCTCTATACAGCCAAACTGGCAACCCTGTCTCCATCATCCCCTTTACCTTTTTACTGTGAATATGATCGCCCCGATTGGAGTCTTCACTGGACGTGAAGCAGCTGCCAGTCTCGATGCCCGAGTCCCGCGTCGCGCTCTCCTGACTCTCCTGCCGCAGGTTGTCCCAGCGCGCCCACCGGCCGCTGCGCACGTCCTCGATCGTCATCCACAGCTCGCTGTCATCGTAGAGGTCGCCGCCGCCGCAGTCCAACGAGGACGCGGCGCCCAGCGCTGCGCCGTTGTTGCGGCCCCATTCCTCAGAGTTGAAGCGGACGGTCTTCTTCCGTCGGCCGTAGTCGCCGCCGGCCAGCCCGCCTTGTCCGTGGTCCTGGCTCAGCGCGCTGCCTGACGTGACGAGTTGTAACGATCGTCCGAGGGTGAGTGGAGCTCGTGAGCTGAGTGAGCTGAGGCCGAGTCGGGAACTATCGCCTATTGATGATACGACTGGGTCTGTAAGGGGATCTCGGTACAGCCGGTCATGACCGCTACTCGTTGGCAGTTCACTTGATACGGAAAACTGCCTTCCGAGGCGGTTGAGTCTTGACGCCTGGTATGAGCCGTAGGCCGGGCCAGCACGCTCGAGGTACGAGGAGGACGACGACCGCCAAGAGCCCGGCCCCCGATCGCCGCCTCCGTACAGCCCGGCTCTTGCGCTGCCGGCGCCACTGTACGATGAGGAGTGGTTGTTGACGCCATACCGCGACGAGGCCGCCGCCGATGACGCGGATACTGTTGGCGGCGGCGGCGGCGTGTAGTGGTTGAACGGGTCTGAGTTGTTTGGCGTCAGACCGTCCTCATCGAGGAAAGGGTCGTACTGCTCTGGCACTGAGCTGGAGCGCAGGAAGGGGTGCGGCGGGGGCACGCGCCCGCCGCCGTACAGCCCTGAGTAGAGCCGCGCCCCGCTGCCGCTGCCGCCCGCCGCCGACTCGAACTGCGCCGCTGCCCTGACTGACGAGGTTGCATTTGAGGCTGACGACGACGATCGGTGCATGGCTGAGTGGTTGTTGTTGGGCTGAGGCGGCGGAGAGGGCAGCTGCAGCAGGCTGGAGGATGAGGAGCGCGCATACTTGACTCCGCGGTCCACATTGTAGTTAGACAGGAGCGCGGAGCTGGTGGTCAGGGGCAGGTGGAGCTGGGAGGCGCTGCCCCCGGGCCGCCGCAGGAGCGGGTGCTGCTGCGAGAGGAGTGGGGACGAACTTGGAAGGTCTCCTGAAAGAGAAGATAAGCGCGGATTGCAAGAGGATGGACGAAAAGAGCGTTTTCCTCAGTGGGTAGCAGGCAGGAGAGAGACTGAGAGACACATTACAACGTCAATCTTCTTCGGGTCACTTTCTTCATCTCTTCATATTCTTCTTCAACACTCGTCAGACACAAGATGGAACAACAGAGAGATCAGAGCCAAAGCCAAGGTTGTTGTTTTGTGGGTATAGCCAAGGGTAATATACAGAGAGACGTGCATTGATTCCATTTTTTGCTCTGAGGTAAAAACAGGGGTTCAAGGGATTATTATTGTATTAGATAAAAACTTTTTTGCTCAAAGTGTGCGCAAAAACCGTATCTGACCATAGATATATAAACAGACACACACACTGGGGTGCAAAAAGGGGACAAAAAGGTTGCACAGTGGCTTCTTGTGCGATCATCCTACCGATGAGACAACAGTGGAAGGGTTTGTTGTTGTCGTCGGCTGATTGGTTGGCACAGTGGCTTGAAGGTCAGTTTCGGTGATCTCTGGGTCTGGCGGGAGATCAAGCTCGCCTGAGGGACATGAAGTTCATTACAGCATTGTTTTACATAATAATATTAACGGTTCAGTTAGAAAGCAAAGTGGTTTTGGTTTTTATAAAGGTTTTTCTGGATCATCCCTGGTGTTACCCAGGGCACTACCTTTTGGTTCATTCACCAGACACGCCATGAAAGCAATTTCGAATTTTTTTGAGTGTCACAGGGGGGATTTGAACCTGCAACCTTCTGGGCTTCAGGGACGAGCGACTTGCGATCACGGCTACCACGTTCCCCCGGTTTTGTGTTATAATTCTACTATCCCAGGGTAAACTGACTATAACTTTATACTAACTGTAACCCTTGTGTAGATGAAAGTACTACATGTTGTACTTCTATGACCCTTTTTACACCGGAACTATGACAACTTTTAGGCTGTATAAGACGCCCCATGCTAAGCTCATTCTCCTTGAGAAACTGTCTAATTTCCTTTTCGTCACCCTAGCTGCTCATTGACGAAACTTCTGCATTGCGCCTTTTCCTTCTTCTTCTTTCTCTTACACGCGAAGTAAAAATTCAAACCATGGAACATTCAAATGAGAGGGAAAACGCCGCGCCAAGACATTTATATTCAAAACCATGTCTGGGTGTTTTAGAAAATGGAATTTTGCACTGGCAGTCTTATCTCTGCGAGAGGGTCAAAGTTAAGATTATTCGTCTGCAGTATCAACCAAGTGTTGTATTAGAAAGTACTGTTAATATGATATTTTATGTGTGTCTAATAGATACTATTCCCCTCTCTAAAAAAAATTAAGCATATTTGCAATTGACAAGTTTTGCATTGTTGCTATAATCATAAATACATCTCAATATTATTCGCTTTCCACTGATAGACATCTCCTTCTAATTGCTTCCTTTCCACGAAAAAAGTTGGAAAACAGTCCTCCTTTTCAGAATTATATCTGTTTCGAGATCACATCATCATGTGTTTGGAAAAAAGTGAAAAAAACTAATTCTGGAAATTGAGCCGAGAGGACAAAAAAAAACAATCGGATGATTGCAATCTGGCGGACACAAAAGACTAATTTTTCGTACCGTGAAACCAGGTGCATATAGTGGATGGAAAACAGACCGGCTTACGCGACTAATGTGCTATGATACCACATTATTAACGGGACTTATACTCCATATTCAGCTTGTTATTTGTACATCAAGTTTGCCTCTTTTTAGCTTTCACTGTGGCTCTTTTCAACAGAACTTTAATTTTAATGGTATTTATACTATTATTCAGCTTGTTAAGTTTCAATATAGTGTCTCTTTTTTTGCAAAGCCATGCAAGTCAAGAGTGAAATATAGCCATTATAATACTTTTTTATCTGCATAAAGATATTCGCATGGCTTCTTCTTCTGACGTAGAGACTGAAAAGCGAGCGAAAAATTCTTTGTCGCAGACAAGCAAGCTCGTAGCGACATTCACAGTGGTTCGTAAATTAAACTATTAAACCATTGTGCTTCTTCTTAATGGATAGCAATGTATGCTAAATTTTGCTATCACAGTGGCTATGATGACATTTATCCAACTGTGATTCTTAAACACTGTGCAGAAATAAGCTTGAGCAAGGAGAAAATGCTGCTAGAACCAAGATAATAAAATGAGCAGAACCCACCACAAATTTCTTCTTTCTCCCTCATGCTGCAACTGAATTATGGTATTTGAAGCACTTGTACAAGGATAATACGGCTAATTAAGGCTCAAGTTTTGCACCCGATGTAATGCATAATGAGTCTTTTTTCAGCAGAATTGAGACACAAAAATGTTAGCCCAGCTATCACATTAAGTTAACTGCTATGAGACTTGCTTTAGTCAAGCCTCAAACATTCTTGGGGGGCTTTATTCTATTTATAACCCAGTTCCTCCTCCCCTCTGATATCGCTATTGTGCTCTTATTCCATTTTATATCTCTTTCAATGCATTCAGTTGTCTTTGGGTTTGATTTATTTTTAGACGGACCATTTTATTGCTTAGATAGTTTCAAATCGTATCTAGAACCACAGGATTTAAACCATTTTATTGCCATGCATGTTTTGTTGTACACATTTAAAATGTCTCTAGCTCCATATTGCAAAAATTACACACTAACATCGACCTCGATTTTCCTTCTTTTCCTATTTTTCTGGCTAGGGGCGACATCGGGACAACAGAGAGAGAGAGAGAGAGAAAGAGAAAAAATGAGGAAGAGGGTGAGTGGAAGATAGGTCGAAGGCAGAGGTGACGGTAAGAAAAAAAAAGACAGGGGG
>LR138889.1:0-13989 GCA_900659605.1 Tisbe holothuriae | reverse complement strand
TTGGGTGAGACTTTTCAGCCCTCAGCTGAGCTTTCTTTTAGATGTATGGCTCATGCACTTGCTTGGTCTAGAGGAAGCAACTCAGTCCCTCGACCGATCGCGATCCGCTCCGATCGGCTCGGTTTTGGCGCCAAAATATGAATGCGCGCGACCGAATCGCTTTTAACAATTCCGAATATATGATATCAACATCTGTAAATGTTACCAAGCCAATAATAAAACCACCAATAAATAAAACATCTTAAATATTTCCCCCGGCCAATCCGAGTCATATTAGTAGACCTAATACTAAAAAGTTACCAAGCCAATAGAAATTGTTCCTACCATGCTTGATCCCGTCTTGCTGCAGCAGACACGCCATCGACCTCCTCCTGCCAGCCTCATCCGACATCAACGGCGCTGCTGCCCTCCTCCTCCCCCCACCCAGCAGCGCCTCTTCGGACGAGAACAGCGACACCGTCGACCGCCTCCGCCTCAGATCCATATCAGAGCCCCTGGTCCGGCCAATGGCGATGGATCGCGACCGGCCGTGGTGGAATAGGCCGAGGGCGTCCACCACGGAGCCCTGTTGTTGCTGCTGTTGGGAGGCTGGCAGGGAGGTGGTCTGGCTGATTGGTTTGTGGTGGTTGGTTGTTGCAGGTGGTACTATTGGTGGTGCTGCTGAGTTGGTTGAGTGCTGTTGCTGTTGGAGAAGGAGTTGGGCTGGGGAGGGGGCGGTCTGGGCCTGGACGTGGTCGCCCTGAAAATACACAATAAAAGTACGGATTCAACTAATGCATAAGCAAATCCTGTTTTAAATTATTACAAGTGAAGGAAGATACTAACTCTATTTTGATTTTCACGAAGTTATTTCTTGCGTCATCGTACGCAAATCAATTTTAATAACGGCATTCAGATCGGACCCCATTAACATTAAAGAGAATTATAAGATCGTCTTCCGAACGGCGAGACATTCCTGAACGGCACAGAACCGAGAAATATAGTATTTCTCTACGGCTCAGTTGGACAAAAGTTATGGGCCAGTCAAAAACTAGAGAATATTATTAAGTTTTGACAAATATATTAAGATGTTTTGCATGCATAACACTTGCATGCTGCATTAATATTCTTGATAAAACATCAGAAATATTAACTGTAACGCAGATCATAGGATAGCAAAATACTCTCCGGGGGAAATCACTTCGTGAGAGAAAAGTCATATCTTTGAGGCAACAATTTTTGGCCTCCCTCCAAAGCAGAGCGAACACATTTCGAAGGCTTACGGAAAAACGTAAAAGAGATGCAGGAAGCGTTTGAAGGCCAGAAACGAAGTGACATTTAGCGTGGCCTTATTAAGGATAATAGAGTGGACTTCGGGGCCTTAAAATGGCCAAAGTACATGATTCGTGGTTTGTTAAAAGGTGGCATGATATAGGGCTGATATATTTAATTTCGTAATTTCTCATTATAATAAATTAAAAAAATAGATGCCAATTTTGATCAGTGTACATGTCGGAAAAGAGTGTTATATTTTTAAAACATTTTTAAGACACAACAATTCAGTATATTGTTTATAGTTAGCTATAGCAAAAATTAAAGAGAGTTTTTTTTCTAGAATACAAATTATACGGGTATTTATTTTATTTCGCAAATTCGCTAAACAAGTTCGAGCAACTTTTAAAGATGAGCCCTCGTTTATGAGTATGTGCCAATGCGAAACCTTTCCAGTGCGCTTGTTTGATAATTATTGTGCCCATATTTGAGGGAAGCATTATTGTTATTACGTGCATACAGACAAAGAGAGGAACAACATTAGGCCTTAAATTATAAACTGGGCATTCTGTGCATACGTCTAGAGTATTTGAAGTTAATTTTCAACATTATTACTCCTCTCCAGAGCCATATTTGTTACCTCAATTTCTTGTTCCTTCCCTTTTTTGTTCTAAATTAAGCAACAATTCGATGAAATGGAATCATCTAATCTTTGTTGAACTTGTTTAAGGAGGTCATTTCAAGCGTCCATATTTGGACATCTGACAGAGAATGGAATAATTTGGCATGACCATGGAATACTTGATAAAAGGGCAGTGCAAATTGGATGCATTTCTTGAGTAGTTTTGCTTTATATAAGGAAGGGTTTAGAGACTTAGAGTACTATATTGTTATGAAAATTATATAAATCAATGCCAGTATAGAAATAAAATGTACTTGGCCAACAGCAAATACTAATGTGTATTAATAATAGCCTTAAAGTTATCAATTAGTTCCTCCCGGATATTAACCGTGCATAACTTTTGCAAACTTCTATCGGATACAATTTCAAAGTGTAAGCTGCTCTTGCAATTTTCATAGAATTTTGAAGGAAAGGTTACATTGACGTAATGATGCATTTTTCTGCAGAAAACACAAGAAAAGGAATTCTCTCTGAGACCTCTTTGGAATGTCATTGTTCTTGTACTATCTTTGTATGAACTGATAGGGCTTAATTTAATTAAAATGATTAATGCCTATAACGTATGTCCAGTCAAATTAAAAGGAAACTTAATTATTTATTCTTTCAGTTCGATTTTGTCTCTAACATTTTTATTGTTTAAAAAAGACACCGCAATCGACAATTTATCGCATAATTCTTATTATTAACCAATTCCTTTCCCCCTTCATCGCAATGAAACGTGAGAACTCTGTCTGCTCTTTCTTTAATTCTTCACCTTTTGCCTTTTTCAATCATTGAAGCAGACACTCTTTGGGGGGAAAACTGTTTGTTTTTATTACAGACAAAGACGATGCTAGCAGGCCTTCTGATGAGTGCGTAATAAATATAAACACGGGAAAGGAATTGCGTATTGCGCCGTGGCAACAGACAGTTAAATATTAATGCTTAGAACATAGTCACATGATAATTATTATAGTTATTTGTATAATTAAAGGGAAAAATAATGTTTTGTCAGAAGTGGGATTCGAACCCACGCCCACCTGAGTGGACTGCGACCTGAACGCAGCGCCTTAGACCGCTCGGCCATCCTGACTTC
This sequence comes from Tisbe holothuriae, assembly GCA_900659605.1. Taxonomy (NCBI): domain Eukaryota; kingdom Metazoa; phylum Arthropoda; class Copepoda; order Harpacticoida; family Tisbidae; genus Tisbe; species Tisbe holothuriae. Next base: position 10,981 of record LR138889.1, on the reverse strand, counting down.
TTATACCATCCTTATTTATTTCCTCATCTGATTTTACATCATCCCTTCTAACCCTCTACGACCGTTATCACCGAAATAAATCTACCAACAAATCTTCCTTCCAAGTTGACTCTGGTTGTACTTGACACCTCGTCTCAACTTTGTCTCATGAATGCAGCAGCACGAGCCAACTGAAATATAATCAGACTTCTTCTTCCGTCATGGGGGACATTAAACGTCCATAAAGGTATTTAAACAATATTTAACTCTGTCTGTATGGTGTGTATAGTGCCCATATACCGTTTATAATCGTTCATAATCCCCTCAACCCATGCAGATTTTTATCCCGTCAGAGACATACGAGCCCCGAGATGATGATGATCATTCTCCCTCGACTATCTGGACAAGGCAAATTCTGATTATCAAACGGGGAAGATATGAACAAATGCATTGGGATTAATGATACGGAAATGAGATGTCAACTGATTAGTGACCCTACCAGAGAATCCGCAAGAGCTCTGGAACAGAGCAAGGGAATGGCAACCTTCCTCTTCCGGTCAGAGTTGGGACTCGGAGACTTGGCCATGCCAACAGCTGGTCTCTGAAGCACTGAGTCATCAGGGAGGAGTGGCTTGTATGCCACGCCTGCAGCAGGGCTGTTGTTGCCACTACCACTACAGCTGCTGCTACTACTCCGCCCACTAAGACTGCGTTTCTTCTTCTTGCCAGCTGAGGACTTGATCAGCACCGACGATGCAGAGGTTGGCCTCAGCATCAGCTCCAGGTTGGAGCTCTTCCGCCTGAGTCTCTTTTCGAGCAGCACCGATGACTGAGTGTTGCAATCTCTTGGCTCATGCTCTGGCAGGGCTCCCAGCGGATCATCCGTGGGTGACATGTGGGACTTTTTGCAACCGCATTTGGACTTGGCAACATCCTGTAATGGCCTGTTTGGTGTTGGCTGAGAGAACACTGGAATCTGAGTTGTTAAGACATCATCCACTACCGGGCATGGCGTTACCGGCTCTGATTGAGTGTGCGACCAGTCTCCTGGCTCAAGGTAGAAGACAGGGCTGCGCAGGGACCGGGCCTCAGTATCCTCTGGTGTGTCAATCCTAACCATGGGTATCGAACCCGACGCCTGCTCATTATCCGTGTCCCCGTCCTCATCCAATGACAGCGTTTCATCGTCATCATCATCGCTACATGAACTTGTTGATGACTCATTATTATCGCCATAGCAAGACAGCTCTGACATGCATTTGTCCTCTTCTGGAAGATCCATGATTTTTGCCAACTCTTTTTATGGAGTCTGAGATGTCATATTAAGTTTCATCCGACGTTATTGGAGTGTCAGAGTTTGTTGTTGTTGTCGATTCCCTTTTTCGGTCACATTCTTGAGGGTTTTATTGAGCATTGTTTTTGCGGCAATAAAATGGTTTGCAGTGTTTTTCTTCTTTATTACGTCAAGGTCACTTTTCAACTTTAAATCTATTTGACATAATGTGCAATTTTAAAATTCTCTTAAGGCGATCATCAAATGTCTAGATTATAATATTTGCAACGGCCTGCTGGTGGTCCACTTTTATCAGATTTCTATAAGATTTTTCTGCTTCTTCTTCCTTTTGAAAAGGGACGAGAATACAAAATTACATTTTTTGCACGGAACGTGGTTGGAATTTTAATATCGGCAGTTGGTTATGGAGGCACTTTTACACATCTTTGATTATTTCCACAAGGCATCTTACAATTGCATTTTTGTTTTAACACTTATAACAACAAATGTACTGGTGAAAACACACGGTATTCTGATGTTCTGACCCAGATTTCACCATCAAAATAACGCAACAAAACACAAACAAACAATTGCCACACATAGTTTAGGAAACCAGCACTTGCATGTACTATTACACGTGTTTGATTACTAATAATCCAATTCCTTTATATGATATTTTTTGTCTTATTCAGTTACAATTGAGCCAATTAAAAGTACTTGATTTCCTTTAATTATCACTACACTGCACTCGCATTCCCCGATTATAATATTCGCTTGCACGCTCGTCGTTAGTCCGACTGCACTGACCTGATCTCAGAGAAGAACTGAACACACGCAGATCAAGAATTGAGACGCATGCCCTTAAAAGTGCAACATAATGATGATGATGCTTCACACACTTGTGCTTAAATGACCCATTTTCACAGGTTGACAATGTGTAATTAGTCTGACTATAAATCATATTGCCATGACATTGTAGTTTATAGAATATGCAAGTGTACTTAATGCATAATCTAGGCATATTAACAGCACATGTCTCGCTCAGAGGGACAAGGAGGCGCTCAAGCAGGGACACACACAGGGGAGGAGAATGTTTTTGGCTGGCTGTCATTTTCTTACTTTTTTCCTCCTCGCTCAAGCGATGTGAACTATCCCGACCATCTTTAGGCATATGTTATATTCAAATATCGTAAACATTGTCTTGTCGGTTCGTTTTAGCATCCTGCTTACTCGTCAAGTTCATAGTCCTGCAACTCTCTCTCTCTCTCTGCTGCTAATATTCGTGCTGCTTTCTTTTTTGCCCATTTCGGCGGCCTTCAATTTTTGACAAAGAGTGCGGGAGCAAGGGTAATAAGCTGGATTGCAAGGAAGTCACTCAATGAATACAACCAATCTACTTATGCCCTTAGCTTTCACATTAACACCTCACAATACACCTTAAAACTTGATTGCAATTTACTCTTATTACTCAGCATATTTGTGACTACAATGCATTGTTCAATATTTTAGTGCCCATAGTAGGTCACTGCTGTTAATTTTCGCATCCTCGCTATCTTTTGTCTATCTTAAAGTTGGACTCGCTAATTTGAACGAAATGCAGGCGAGGGAGAATTAAGTGTGTCACTATGCATGCCGTTTCATTGCTCGGGTCGTTTAAGGTTATTCGAGGCTTGAAACATTAAAGTCATTTACTAAGCAAATAAATAATACGTTCTTCATCTCACTATATTTTCTGTTCGAATCACTCGCTTTCTGACTAGACAAGCAAAGGAAAAATAGCTCTATTATGCAGCAAGTCAGACTTTAAACTGCCTGGAAACCGCGCTCCAGAGGTCATTTTTCATACACTCCATTGATTATGTTCATATATAATCGAAAGAGATCGTTAAGACGGCTCCTTTTGCAAAAGTGTTTCGTTACAGAGATATTTCCTTCGGAACGAGGCTATATTTTCAAACACGCTTATTTTTACATCATTAACATGTAGCCATTATCCTACTACTAAAGACCGAATGAAGATGCAAGAACACTGATTTTATGTCATCATATGCAAACCTTTTCTACGATTATTCATTCTACAACTATTTCATAAGGGTACACACCTCGTACTGTTAGTTTTCTTTTCATGGATGAAAGCAAATAGTTGAGCTTATTCCATCCCTCTCTTTCTTGATAATTGATACTAATGCAGGAAGAGTAACGAGATATATTTCCATATGCACCAGACAATGAAAGCAGGATTGAATATGTCTGAATGGAGTCTCGTATGCTATACGAACGCTAAGAGTACTGTTGCATTGCTGTGTTTTCACCTATGTGGTGAGGATACTTTTGATTCAACTATAAGTTGCATAATTACTGTAATTATGCAATTTATTGGTTCATTCATTATTAATTGTCTTGTGAAATTATGAAAATAATTTTATTTTTGTACATTGTTTATAAGATCATTAGTAATAACTCCTTCCTAATTGAATAAAACATGTGTGTCATTACCTATGACTATGAAGAGAGGGCACGGTATATTCTAAAAAAATGGTTATTACTTATTAATTTGCGCAAATAAGGAAGCTTGTCAATATAGCCTACTGAAGAAATAATGTATTTCCAGGCTTCTGAGGATGGCAAAAAGGCATCAAATACAGGAAATCGATTAAAATTGTGCGATTCTTATTCTGCCATTCAAAATCCTCTCTGGAATAATATTGGATAAAGTCGTAAATATATCACTGCACTGTATCACAGTGGATAGAGAGGTAGAAAATAGAATCATACTATTTGCCCGACAAACCAACTTGTAAGTCTCTGTGACAATTTCTATAGTATTATTAAATAAGCAAAATTACTATCGAGCACCATTTTGTAATTCTATTCGCCATATCGCATTAATGTTTATTTAAATACCTAATCAAATTTTCACGCCATTACATATTTATCAAATATAAATTCTTGACGGCTATTAATCCGTTATTAAACAAAATTAACTACGTGTACATCAAATCATTCAAATGAACCCTTGACGTCTCGCAGTCCGTCGTTCCAATTCCAAATTACAACATGTAGTTTACTTTCAGGAAAGAAATGCTTTTCTTAGTCACCAATGACAGAAACGACAACAACAACAACTCCGGTGACAGGAAGCTGAGTTGAGAGCTAAAGGTAAGGATGAGGTGGACAGAAATAGGAAGACATTGTTTTGATGCGTGCAAAAAGGGAATATGTCTTGTAGATCTAGGATAAAACATTGAACAATTGTTGCTCTAAGAACAATGTCAAATAGACTTTAATCCATATCAAGTGGTAATCATACAGTAATATCAGTCTGGATGAATTTTGCCTCCTTGCTGCATATGCAATTTTCTTGACTGGCAAAATTGAGTTGTTGTACTCCATTCCCAAGTTCCTCATTCTTGTCACTTTTTCCTACTAAAGAAAAATATCCTCTTGTGCTTTCTTCTTCTTTATCAAATCAAATCTTTTCACCTCCTTTGTAGACCTAGAAACCTGATCTATCTACATCAACCAGAGCAAGCGAGACATATCTTCAAAATCATATCTGAGTTTATATTGAGTTACTTTACTGATTTACGTCATTTTTGTCAGCTATACGTACATTGTACCTGGATATTATTTTGTTGTGCTACAAAAGCATCAGAGTACAATTTTTCACAGAATGTTCTCCAGTTTTCTTTAAGCCAATCAAAATGGAGGTTTCTATTCTCTACTGTTCCTACTCCCCTGGGCCCAGATTTCTCGTATTGTTGCTTGCTGCTCTCTTGCAGTCATCTCTTCTAGCTCAATGCGCAAATGGGCTTTACGCGGAAAATACAGGTAAGACATATACTATTTTAGCTCTACTCTTTGCTACATCCTGCATGGAATATGGGATATATCATTCATTCTGTTAAAAATTTGTGCGAAATGTTTCAGTCGAGTATTAAACATAAAAGTACAAATACGCCATTCAATCCTTAAAGGTGAAATGTCAACTCCAGCAGCTGTTCCATCGAAGTCCAACCTCAGGGTTCAAATAAACAGACGACCTATACATCAAAGGATCCCTGACAACGAGACTGGTAGCAATGTTGCCAACGATCTTCTGGAGCTTCCAAAGCTGATTGGAACCAATCCTTGCACAGATCCTCAAGACAAGAACATGAAAGAATGCTATGAATTGATGGAGAAGGAGATGAACAGGTGTGTCCTATTACATAAAAAAATTGCTTAATCTGTGTAAAAATGTCCTTTCTAGGTCAAAACAACTCATTGCAGCAGCCAAGGGACGACCTCAACAACAACAACAACAAACTACCACCATCCCAACTGTCCAGCTAGAACTCAAGCCAGTGTCCAAAAGTCCTGATATACTGCTAGCCATGAGGAGGAGGAAGCGCCGTAACGCCGTGGCTGGACCGTCAATCGGTGATGCAAACGTGAACATGAGAAAAATGCTCTACTCAACAACAACAACTTCGAAGGCTGCTGGACATGATGAGAACAAGTTGAGACAGGTCAAGATGTTGTTGCAGGTTTGAACACGATTCATCTTGCTTTTATTTGAATGAACTCAGCCTCATTCTAGGAGAAGATGAGCACAGTCCACCCTGAGCTGAAAAAGGCGGCCAGGAAGCTGAAGAAACACCTGGAAGCTGGGGTCAGGCTGATGGCGACGGAACCGTCAGATGAAAACTCTTCTACAGATCCAGAAATGACGACATCGGCTTCAGCCAGCAACACAACAACTGAATCAGGAGTGTTTCACCAGTTTCTAAAGTGGATCAAGGGGGATAAAGTGAAGAGGGTAATTTGTACTATAATGAACGTATCATTTGAATTAATTGTATTTTGGGTTCTAGGACAACCGCAGTAGAAATATGATGTTGGACAACGACGTGGTTAAAGTGATTGATACGACATTTAATACTGAGAGGTCTAGTCCTGAGGCGGACTCAACCACGCCAATGGCTTTTGAAGCGAGCACTGAAGATGAAACTGAGGATATAGGGACGATGTCAACTACTGAGCAGCAGAAGGGAGGCTTTCAGGATATGATGCACAGGTAAATGATTAGGAGACAATATGACAATAAACAGACTTGGTCAAAGTACATTACATATATTTAAACTGTTTGTTTTAGAATATTTGGTCGTGGAGAAACCAGCTCCGATTCCAAAGAGACCTCTTCCGAGGAGGAGTCTTCTTCGGAGTCGTCATCAAAGGCTTCCTCTGCTTCAAATTTCATCTCCCTCACGACAATGAAATCCATGGAGGAGCAAAAGGAAGAGTTTGAGAGATTGGTGGAGACCTTAAAGAAGAAGAGGAAGAAGAGCCAGAGAAGGGACAAGAGGCAAGTCAATGATCAGCTTACTTCAAACCGTGGCCAAAATATGACGGTTATGCAGCAGTTAAGTGCACAAACTAAGGATCTATTGGTGCAAAATATGACTGGTCTTAAAGCTGTTAATGAACAGTTAAGCAGACAGAGTAATGATACGGTTTACCTTGGGCAAACAGAGCAGGTTATTGATTCGAAGCCTGTAACTAAGTCACCGGGTTCTTTGATTGGAAATGACTCTTTAGCAGTTAATGTATACAATACAGTTAGGACAACGGTTAAAGTGGGAGAAAATGTAGCAAATGTGAGTCGGTTTCAAACGCCTTTGGTGTATTCCAACCAGCAGGACGTAAAATTGGCACAGAACAAGAATAATGATAGCAACACAGATTCAAATCAAGACTTGAGTAAAAATACACATTTAGTCCAGCAAATTGCTGCTAAAGGTATCAGTAATAATGAAGCAGAACCTTCACCACTTGGAAATGAGATGCATGCCAGGCAACAACAGGCTGAGGCACTGCCTGGGAGAATCCATGAAAGGAGCAGTTCCATTGAAAAGCTATCAGAGGATAAAGTTGATAGTTTAGGGTCAAATCCTGCCAATGAAGAAAATGCAAATGCATATAAGAAGCCAAATGCATCTTCTTCACATGAGAGTCCTAATTCCATGTTAAGCAAGATCGAACAGGATCTAAACATCTCCAAACTGCTTCTAATCAAAACCGACAGCTCAGCCATTAATGAGAATCAACCAGAAGCGTCCAAATTGGGATATCGCTCCTTTGGAGAAAAGATTCTTCGAAACGGGGATGAATGGCCGAAGCGGCAGCAGATTTCTGAGGCCCTTGCCAAGACCACAGCAAGTGGATACGTCAATCAGGGGGACGGCGTAAAGTTGTCGAATATGAAGAAGAGTCTGTTGGAACTATTGCGGATGGAGAAGGTGTTGGAACATTTTCCTGGTGGGGAGCCTGTCATTGGTGAGGCTAATTCAACACCATCTGGTTTAGTGTTAGAAGTCGTTCACCCTGGAAAGTCAGAGCTTCAAATAGGGCAGAAAGTCAATGGAAACTTGGCAAAAGTGGATATTTCGACCAGAGTAGCACCTCCCGCTTCGACGACAACAATCGGATCGACAGCAATGTCTGCGATGCTTGCGGATTTGTTCAAGATGTTTCCAGGTGTTCAACAGCATGTGAAAAATAATAAGACTGAGATGATCAGGGTCGCTCCTGTGGGGTCGGACAGAAACTATGACAAGCTGGCAAATACAAAGGAACAACCTCTGCGTAAGTAGCATTTATATGAAAATGAATGAGTATAATCAATGCAGACTCAATTTAAGATTACCTTCCAGCGCCTATGATACCCTACAGTAGCAGAGTTATACAGCCTCGAGTGGAGGAAACCCCTCCTCTTCCCTCATTACGTAGACAGCTCAACTCAGCACCAACTAAAGACAACAATCCTGCCTATCCAGTGCAACAAAAACAACTAATTACTCCAGGAAAAGATGCTTTCCTTGCTCTAAATGACGTACAAAAGCAACAGATTAAGTCTATGCCAAAAATTGGTCCTTCAGTGGTTGCAATGAATGCACCAAAGAGCGAGATTAAGTCTATTTCTCCGTCAATGCCTGAACCGAACTTAGTGCAAAGACAAGGTGATATACCTGTCCTAAATAGGCCTGAAAGTGAGCCCGTCAAACAAGAAGTGCATAAGAAAACTGAAGACTTTGTATCTCCTTTTAGACCTGAAACATTGTTCCATTCAAATTATGATAGTCGAGAGTTTCATCTTTAATTTGTGATAGTTTTAAGTACGTATTAACTTAATCCGTTCCACTTTGCCAGTGTTTTTTGTGTTATGTAACTATTCATTTCGTACATGAAAACATTGAGGAAACCTCGACTGTTTTCATGTACGGCTAATATTAAGAGAACTATGACTGATTTTAAAATGTTGTATTTTTATGTGTTTATATGTTGCATTTGTGCATTTGTTTAGATTTAAGGACTTAGTCAGTAAGGGAAATATATTGAAATATAATTGAATAAACATGTAATATTGAGCAGCTACTCTTTTGAAACTATGTAATTGTATGATGACATATATATGGAGGGTTTTTGTTATACACACAGTTTTACTTAGGCGTATCTAGATCGTGCTCAGCATGTGCACTAGTTTTGACGACTGCTTGCACCCATCCCCACTCCCCAAACACCATTTTACTTACCTTAACCTTCTCTCTCTCTAAACTTTTCCCCTCTTCCAAATGGAACTTTTCCTGTTTCTCTTTTTGAATTCCATTCTTCACTCTTCTCTGTTCTTGTCTGATCCCTAAATGTATTTCCTTTCACAGTCACCGTTTTCAAAGGAGAAGGAGAAAGCACTCTTAGGTCGTGAGAGAAAAGGAAACATCGATGTTGGGGAGAAGAAAACACGTAGTGCGTAGTAATAAATGCCAACGTCATACCAGGCATACTTGGTATAGTTTCTATGCAGATTAATTAATATGACTTTTACCCTGAAGAGAGATTCATGTTCAGTGTTTAAAAGGATGTTAAGAATGTCTCAATGTGCCCATTTAGAGCCCGGCATATCCGTCTAAGCGATTTAAGCCTATAAAAGACAAGTTCATGTACACCACTTCTTTACAATGGTTTTATATGCCATGTATTTCGTCTAATAAGAGCTGCTGTCCTTTGTTCTTTTTGTCTCGACAATGTGGAGAGACAGCAGTTTATATATTTCGCTCTCTATTCTCTTTACATGTTAAACACACCAAGATCACATTAAAGCGACGGATGCCCTTTGCCGTACTTGAGAGCTGAGGGCTCGTTAGACCGGAAGAGAAGACAGGAGACATGAAATTTAATATGAAAGCTACAAAGTACCTTCTAAAAGGATAGGTTTATATATATTTTTCCAGGCATGACCAAATTACTTTTCAGAATAGTAAAATCTAAATTACTTTTCTGAGATACGAGTATTGTAACAAATTATGTTACCAAGTAAAGTAATTTTTATGTAATAAAATTAATCTCAAACTGGCGAAATCCCTGAAATTACTGTTCAATTGTATTTTTAATAATGTACTATAGTCGACGTTGTCGAACCCGATGTAGTGCTCTTAGTACGTTTACAATATATGGGAACATGTGGTGCAACCAATGATTGGGTGCAACCTGTAGTATAAATTATACTTCATCCAAGGGTGCAACAGATGACTGACTATGCCATCATACAAAATATTCTCCAGCTCCGTATGTGTACCTCATATTATACATTCCACTTTGTATGCCTTCCTCCCACTTCCTTTCAAAAAACTTGTAGTGTAGCATCAATTGAAATATGGTAATACTTTTCTGTGTATACCAGAAGCCTTGTTCAACACATCTGGGAATATTTTATAACGCGCTTTTCGATGACTACAAACAACAGTTTGCAGATAGATCCGTGTGTTTCAAGCGTGTTTTTGTTGCAGACATGTTGAACCGATATATCTCAATTACTAAATACAAGACAAACTGTGTTTGTGTATCACTTGGATGGGGATATTGGGTAAGAGTTTTGTAGAATGCAAGGCTTAAGAGGTAATAAAGCTGAAGGAAACCAGTTTTAAGGAGATGGAGAAATAAATTAAGAAAGTGAAAAAAAGATCAAGTAACTTATTAAAAATAAATTAACAATGGAGAGAACTCAGAGAAGCCACATAATACCAAATTTAATGCCATGAATATTCAACACAAGAAGCTGAATAATTAAACAAGTGTATTTACCTGATCTGACAACCTCCTCCTTGCAAACGCCTTGGCACTCAGCGTCGCCCCACTCCCACTCCCGCCATTCGCCGCAACCACGCTCGCACTCGACCGCCGCCCATGCATAAAGTTCTCCAACGCCAGCTGCCCACCCACACACAGACTCCCCCTCCGACCGGACAGCTGGGACAGACTCAGCCGACTCGGCAGCAGCTGGTTCTCGAGAAAGTCCTGAGACCTGGCTTTCGGCAGTGATCGCCGGCGCCAGATGACCCTGGGGTCGTCGCCGTCCTCCATGTGCCCGGTGCTGCCCAGGCTGGACAGGCTGGTGGTGCTGTTGCCGAGGGAGGCTGTGCCGCAGCAGTTGGGTACACGGAGGTGGTTTCCGCTGCTGTGATTGGCTGTGAGGGGGTCTCGGGTGACGATGACGGTTGGGGTTGGGGAGGGGCTCTTGGATGGGTGAGGTGGATGGGTGGGCATGGAGTCCATGTTGACATCATGGGGCCTGAAAAAAAACGGATATTTAATTCAATTTGTAAAATAGTATATATTTTTTTAAATATTTGCTATGCATCCCTTTTTATATATTTTAGGGTACTACCTTTTCAGGTTCATTGCAATAGCACG